>BQNB010008296.1:15480-90444 GCA_026074375.1 Tanacetum coccineum | reverse complement strand
GAAGGATGTCATTGATATAATGTATGCATGTTTGATGAGTCAACATATCAAGAAGATGTCTCCCCTCGTTCTTGTACCAATGTACTTAAGATGTTGATAAATTCGTGTTCGTCAACTTGTGCATATTCTTTATTGGTTTCTAGTTGAATAATGTTCTCATTGGAAGTGACAATTGGTGCTTGAGTTGGTGCTTGACTTGTAGTTTCAGGTGTTGTTTGAATGTTCAATGGAGGTGTATCTGCAGCAACGGTTGTTGAAGTAGATGGAGTTGCGTTTTTGTGTTGACGTTGATTAGGTGCATCAGCAGTAGTTACAGCGGAAGACTTTGACACAACTAGAGTAGTTCCATTGAGTAATTCATCAAACATTAGACTAAATAGCAAATCCAGCTCATTTGACGTTATTACAGTCTCTGCTGAATGAGGAACATTTTCTTGACTTTAGGGACTGGGACTTAAACTGGCATGTTCAAGTGCCATAGTCGAACATTGTGGAACGGGGTCAGAACTGACGTGATCTGACGCCATATGAGGCAATTCATCAATGTTAACATGAATGGTTTCGAATATCACTTTTGTTCTCTTGTTATATACTCGGTATGCTCTTGAATGAGTGGAATACCCTATAGAAATATACGCATCACCTTTTTCTTTCATCTTGTCAAGATTTTCTTCATCTCTGATGATGTAGCACAGAGAGCCAAAAATGTGAAAGAACCTAACAGACAGTTTCCAGCCATTGATGATGTGGTAAGGTGTTTTCTCATGTCGAGGAATTACGAGTGAACGGTTCTGAGTAAAACATGTTGTTGCAATTGCTTCAGCCCAGAAGAACAAAGGAACTTTAGCAGCGCTTATCATTGATCGAGCAGCCTCAACAAGAGTACGGTTCTGTCTTTCGACAACGCCGTTTTGTTCAAGTGTTCAAGCAGTTAACATTTGGTGTTCAATCCCTTCTTGAGCAAAGTATGCATAAAGAGTTTTATTCAAAAATTATGTGCCTTTGTCAGTTAGAACTGTTCTTACTTGAGCATTTAGTCCTCTTTGAACAAGTTTAAGGAAATCGATGAGAACTTCTGGTGTTTCGTCTTTGTACCTCAAGAAGTGAGTCTAAGTATATCTTGAATAGTCATCAATAATTACCAACACATATTTCTTACCATTAAAGCTTTCTACCCTCATAGGACCACATAAGTCCATGTGTAAAATTTGTAAATGTCTCTTTGAGCTTGGGGTAGTTTTTGTCTTGAAAGACTTATGTTTTGCTTTCCCTAACTCACAAGAAGAACAAAGATGATCTTTGACGAATTTCAATTTGGGAAGGCCAGTCACAATATTATACTTCAAAAGCAAGTTGATGGTATCGAAGTTTAAATGTGATAGACGACGATGCCATAACCATGCTTGTAACGATGAAGCTGTAGCCATTAAGCAAATTAGATTGTGAGTAGATGTGTCTTGAAGAGTGATGGAATACAGATCTGTGCCACGAGAACCTGTGAGAAGATCATTTCCCTTCAAACTACGAATATAACATGTAGACTTCTGAAAAGAAACTTCTAAATCCGCATCACAGAATTGACCAATGGAGAATAAATTGTGAGTCAGCCCTTCGACGTAATAAACCCTCTTTATAGTTACTTTCCCTTGAACCAGATCTCCATAACCAAGAATCAGTGCAATTTGATCATTTCCAAACTTCACCGTACCCAGAAATTTCTCCACAAAATTACTTAGAAGCTTGAGATTTCCCGTCATGTGCTTTGAGCACCCAGATTCGATGATGAATAGAATTATCTCTACGAGCTACAAAAGAATTAGAAGACAATAGAGTATTTGATATAGTGGATTTCCTAATAGTCGTGGGTTCCAAAATAGTAGTAGTTCTAGACTTAGTTCCTAGATGCATATTAACATTTGGTTCAACATTCACTGTTCTAGACTTAGGTTTCCATTTATATCCCGGTGGTGTGATCTTACAGTACCACCATCTACATGTCTTACCAATCTGCTCATATTGCTTCCTAATTATGCTTCTAGGTTTTTGGTTAGTGGATTATGCAGCAACTGTTCTCTTAAGGGGTGTTACAGTAGATTGGTTCACAGTTCGTTTGGGTTCTCTAGTACTAATAGGTACATCAATTGGCTATTTAGTCCTAGAATTCACGCTATTCATATAATGAAGAACACACATATCATGATTGTCATTCAACACACATTTTCCACAAGTAACACAAACAAAGTTTACATTCGAGGTCTTAGTATTCAAACTGTCATTACATGCAGTTTCAGATGTTTTATTATTAGAAAACTTAAAATTCTTATGGTGGTCTTCTACTTGTTGTTTCTTCCCTTCACTATTGCTATGCATGACTTTATCTTCCAATCGATTGCTCTTAAGCTGTGGTCTGCTAACACTAGTAGTGAGAATTACTCCTGTAGAGAAACACACGCGTTTGTTAGTTTTCCTAATGTCTTGAGGCAACTGTGGTGTTCTAGTTTGATTAGGCTTTGTGTCATGATTCGCCAAAACTTACTCCTTAAAACTTATGTATATATAAATATAAATAAACTCAAGGATGAGAATCCACGAGACCAAGTAAACCGGAAGCAGTATAGAGAAACTCCGGGTCGTTATGTCCCAACGAGGCTAGAAATGGAAAATCGAGAGACGATTGATGATTTGTGTTAGAATGTCACAAGGAATGATTGGGCACTAAAACTGATAAAAATAAGCAAAAGCACATAAAAATAGCAAAGAGAATAAGCTGGAACTAAAACAAAAGCTAGAAATGGTAAAAACACTTAAAATCTTACTACACTACGACGCGAATAAGCTCAAATAAACTAAGACAATATCAAATATAGCTAAACGACTCTTAAATAAGCAAATTACAAACAAGCACATTAAGCTAATAAATAAGATAAGCACAACAGTACTAACAACAGTACTAACAGTTTTAACTACCAGTACTAACTTGGAGTTAGTACTGCTAGTCTAGGTTAGTACTGGTAGGCTTATAAAACACAAAGACTCAAGAAATAAGCGAATAAGCTAAAACAGATAATTAACTACCCCTAATAAGCTCTTAGTAAAAGGAATAAGCAACTAGGATAAACTAAAATGATAAATAAGCTAAAAAAAAAACTTAAACTGATACACTAATGAAAATACTTTGAAAAGGGAAATAAGCTTAAATAAGCAAACAGTAAAGAGAAATGGTTTAATCTACTCTCAAAAGCTAAGGAAATTTTTAAATAAGCTGAAATAATAAGCTGATAAGCTAAAATGAGCTACCAGTATTAACAGTTCAACTAACAGTACTAACTTGGAGTTAGTACTGCTAGGTTTAAAAATATAAAAAAAAATATGAACTAGCAGTTTTAACTACCAGTATTAACTGAACTAACTACCAGTACTAACTTGGAGTTAGTACTGCTAGTGTTGAGTTAGTACTGCTAGTTGAAAATACCCTTTATAGTTTTCAAAAATCATTTTTCTTTTACAGCTAAGTAAAAACAGTTTATCTACTTAACAAAATAAGATACTTATAAGCAATTTTTTAATTCAGAATAAGCACTTAAATAAGCCTGAATTAGTCTAGCAGTATAAACTTAAAACCAACAGTTGTATTAAATAAACTAGCAATTCTGCATTGTTATGTTAAAAGTAAGAAAGGAGAGACTTACTACACCCTTGCTCAAAACAGGGTCAATCAAATGACTCTACATGCTCTAGCTTGCATTAGAAACAAAGCTAGTGGCGAGTCCATAAGCCCACCAGAACTGGTTATCATCCAATAAGATGCTTGGTGGTTTATTTGAGAGTGATATTTGTTATTTTCTCGTTAACTATTAACTTTTTAGTTTTCACTTTAATTAAAACGCTTATACAGTAAGCTGTGTTGAGAATTTTTTGAACACAAAAACAATATGATTAAGAAAAACTTAACACTGGTTGGGTGGGGGGGTATTGAAAATTGACTTAAAAACTTCAAACTTGCATTAAAACTTGGAAATGTTACAAAGCTGAAAGCAAAAGCTTTAAATACTTAAAAACAAGCTAAGTTATATTAAAAATTAAAAAAAACTAGTTACTAACTTGCCTCAAAGGCTTACAATGAGTCTATTTATAGCCGAAGTCTTCCTTGCAGCTTGTGCTTCTTTTGAAGAGCAAAAACAAAGTGTGCTAGTTGTGTGAGGTGAATCTAAAGCAAATCCCAGCCTTTGATTTCTTTTGAGCTTCTTTGGAGACAATCTCAGCCATCGAAATGCTTTGGGAATGGAGAGGGATTGCCAACATGGACTTTATAAAGCTGGGGGGGTAGTAGTAGGGTGTTGAGTGATATTTGCAGAGAAGTATGGGGCCAAACAGGGTGCGGCTGGTTTTGGTATTGGCGGAGAAAGCAGGGGGCAAGGGTTTATACAAGTGGGTAGTGACAGAGAGAGGTTGAAGTGATTAAAGGAATGTTTGGTTTGGTGTTCCAGAAAGGCCCTCCACATCACTCTTCTTTCTTTCTCTTATTTCCTTTTCTTTCTTTATAAATGACGTTTCCCACAATTGGCATAATCAGGCCCCCGTGGTTTTATATGATAATATAACTTTTGGGGCCTTGCATTTTTGAACCCTAAGTTATATTTTTCTTTCCTTTTTCTTACTCGGGTTGACTTGACTTTGATTTGGGCTTCGTCTTCACACACTTTTCCATCCCGTGTCCGTTTTGTCTCATTTTATGATTGGTTTTTCGATAGTTTTGTAAAGATATCCAGTTCGCAAAACACAATTAGCAAAACAAGCATGTATTTGGCCATTTGCGTCGTTTTTGGTTATTTTAGCTCATTTTTAAAGGTAAAAGGTATGTGTAATTAAGCACATACCAAAATCCCCCAAACTAAGATGTTGTGTGTCCCACGCAATGCTATGAAGTAAGCACTCGAGAAACCAAAAAATCTCAAATCCCCTCGACTAATAACTTGGAAAAGTAGCCAAGCGATTATCAAAGGGAATAAAAGAATCACTAGCCTTGCTAAGCCCCAGTTCTCACCAAAATTATTATTATTTTTTTTTTATTATTATTATTTTTTTTATACATGTTTGACTTCCTTTATTTATCAACAATGGGATCATAGAATGAGAAACGTTCGTAGAATAATCCACGGACGTCCTGACGGATAATTTCATCGTCCCCGATTTTTTTTCACAAGCCCCAAGCTAAGCAATTAAACAAGATCATTGTCGATATAAGTTTAGATGTTAAGCCCTCATACTTATGACTTGTGAACTTTTTACTCCCAACATGGATATATGATTTGAATGTGTGTGCTCGTTTTAACTCAACCATCGTTCAATTATTTTCATAGTCATAATTCAAGATGATCATGACTCAAAGCAACAATTTATAAGGTACTTGTAATTGATTTTAAACCGTAGCACTGTTTGCATACATATTTATCATTTTCATAAGTTCTTAAAGCTATGGAAGGGAATGAGTTGCTTGTTTGAACACCTACCTAGGCCTCGCTCCTCAGTGGATATCACAACCAACGACCGGTGTTATTAGTTTGATAAACCCACCCGTTGCTGTCGTAGTGGGAATTACATCAACACCTTCTTATCCTAATATGGTAAGGTCGGTGTCTTAGTTTGAACCCTCACCTAGACCTTTCTTCCAAGTGAGATATCACAACACACCAAATCCCTAGAAGTAAAGACGTCTTAGTTTGAACCCCCACCTCGTGGTTAGCGGAGTGGGATATCACAACACATCTTTTACTAGCTCCATCTTGATCAAATGCATGCTTCATTGCATAATTACAATATTGTGCATTTTTGCATTCATATTTCGTCATGCTTCCTTGGCATTTTGATCTTTCATAAACCTTGCTTTTAAAGAAAATTTCCCCCCAATTTACCAAATTTGAAGCTTTTTCTGGAAAACATCGATGACTTAGTTGAATAAAATGGCAGTATTGTTAGGTGGATTAGAAGCTTCATGGGAGAAGTAAGACTACAAGTATTCATATAGTTTTGAGCCGAATCTTGCTTCACACATAAACTTAAATATAAAATATTAACTTCTTTCATTTCTTGTTCTTACCTTTTTTAAAAATTCTAGCAATAGAATTCGTGGAAAAGCTCGGCCTGAAGAAATAGCTAGGGCTCAACACGCCCGATCGAGTCAGAAATTATTCTCATTCTCATCCCAAAGAAAGTCAAATTGGTGGCACCAATAACACTTATTTTTTTTATTTTATTTTATTTTTTTTTATTTTATTTTTTTTTTTTGAAAATTTATTATTATTTTTTTATTTTTCATTTCTTTGGTATTTTGAAAATTTTTGGTGAAAATACTGGGATTAACGTGGTAACAATGCTGCAGGCAGCAATCAAATGAAGATACCCCCCCAAATAGTACTAACATGTCCTCGATGTTTTTGAAGGGTATTACGTTATCCTGTAAGGCCGTTTATGAGGTATGCAAAGGATAAAACGTTAGTCGATTAGAGATTAGGATATCGGATTCCCAAAATGAACGCTGCAGGAATTTGAAGCTCGAGTGACCGAATAGACAAATGAGAACACGAGAGCCTTCATAATTGGGCAATCCTGGACATAAAACAACAACCAACGAAACACGGGTGCTAGAAAAGACAAGCTTATCTCACAAATAAATAAAAACTTACTTTATATAATTACAACTCGGTAAGCATGGGTTGCCTCCCCCCGAAAGCGCTTGTTTAGAGGTCGCTATGCTTGACCGTCACCTGAATTCATTTGGAACATTGGGGACTGGTTTGGAGATCTGGCAACTACCAATTGTCGTAGTCCCTCCAAAGTAGTGCTTAAACACGATGGACCATTCACTTGAAATTCGGCCCGTGGCTTGAGATAGGCTCAAGTGCCGTAAGGAAAGCCTTGAGTGATGGTGAATATGGTTCAACTCCAACGGGATTTTAGTTTGCCCGAGAAAATCTTCAATCTTGAATTAAAGAGGAGGACTCGATCACCGACGTTGAAAACGCGATTTTTGATCTTGGAGTCATGGATTCTCTTTGTTTTTTCCTTATAGATCAATGAGTTCCTCTAGGCTGATCATCGAAGTTCGTTACGTTCATTGAGTTGAACTTTCCGGTGATCACCCGCAGTAGAAAGATCAATGTTTGCTTGTTTCAAGGCCCAATAGGCTTTGTGCTTCAAAACTCATCGGAAGATGGCATGCCTTTCCATACACAAGCTGTAGGAGTACACCAGAGGGCGTTTTGTCAGCTGTGCGGAAGGCCCATGTGCATCATCTAGTTTGTCGACCAGGAAGCACGGTATTTTCCACCTATGGGCCTTTCAAGGATACGTTTCACCCACGATTTGACCTCCTCTCGACTTCGCCCACTTGTTTTTTTTGTTTTTTTTTTTTTTTTTTTTCTTTATTTGTGGTTGATACGCGGCTGGAGAGACGGTGAGTGACGCCATATTTCTGCCTGACCTTTGCAGATTGGTCATTGCAGGAAATGAGTTCCAAGATCATTATGATAGCTCGAGGGGCACCAAATCTGCGCGAAGAGAGATTTTAGGACTTTGCAACGACTCTGGCACATGGTGGGGAGCGTCTCGATTCAACATTTTGACAGTAGTCAACGGACACGAGAATATATTTGTTCCCTCGTGAAGATCGGGAATGGGCCCATTAAGTCAATGCCCCAACGTTCAAAGATTTCACAGACTTGGATGGAGTTTTGAGGCATCTCATCCGTGCGATGTTTTTCCTTGTCGTTGGCACGAGTCCAGTTTTTGACAAAACTCGTGGGCATCTTGTAAATGGTGGGCCAAAAGAAGCCGGAATCAAGATTCTGTTTGGTGGTTAGGTTTGCACCATGATGTCCACCCGGTGGGTCCATTGTGCAAAGCTCGAGAATGTCGAGAGCTCCTTGCCGTGCACACATCGCCTGATCACTTGATCGACAAATTTAAACAAGAAGGGGTCTCCCAAAAATCATGTTTCACGTCCTTGAAGAAACTTATTTTTCTGTTTGGGTTGAACATGCCTTCACAACGAAAGTTACCCGCGTGGTAATTTGCAAAGTCAGCAAACCACGGGGTACTAGAATCACCACGAAAAGTCACCATACTTAACGTCTCGAGAGGAAATGTTTCATTAATTTCTTTAGGGTCGAGAACGTTTTCATACGGGTTTTCTAATCGGGACAGATGATCGGCTGCGAGGTTCTCGGCTCCTTTTGTGTCAAGAACTTAAAGTCAATTCTTGGAGGAGGAGAAACCATCGGAGCAATCTCGTTTAGCATCTTTTTGGCTCAAAGAGATACTTGAGGAGCGGATGTCCGTATGCACTATGCTTTTGTTCATGATAAGATAAGACCGGAATTTTTCGAATGCATACACCACGGCTAACATTTCTTTTCCGTCGTGGTGTAATTAGATTCAGCCTCGGTCATCGGTCTTGCTAGATAATGGATATGGCCGAAAGTGTTTTTACTGCGTCTGCCCAAAACTGCCCCTATGGCGTAATCACTTGCATCGCACATAAGTTCGAATGGTAGATCCCAGTTTGGGGCAATCAAGATCGGAGCTTCCGTAAGTTTATTCTTTAACGTTTGGAAAGCTTGGATGCATTCATTAGAGAAGATGAATGGAGTATTCTTCTCGAGAAGAACGGTGTCATTTGGTCGGGATATTTGGAAAAACTCCTTTATGAATCTCCGGTAAAAACCGGCATGGACCAAGAAAAAACTCCTAATCCCTTTGACAGTGGTGGGGATGAGGTAATTTGGCAATGACATCTATTTTGGCTTTGTAACCTCAATCCCATTTTAGAAATTTATGGCGAGGACAATGCCCTCTTTGACCATAAAATGGCTCTTCTCCCAGTTAAGACACAAATTGGTGTCTTCACATCTTTGCAACATTTTCTCAAGACGGGAGAGGCAATTTTCAAAGGAATTCCCAAAGACCGAGAAGTCATCCATGAAAGATTCCACTGGTCTTTTCAACATGTCGTGAAAGCTGGCCAATTACACCTTTGGAACGTGCCCGGTAGCATTGCAACGCGACAGGCATGCGACGGTAGGCAAACGTTCCGTAGGGTCAAGTAAAATGTGGTCTTTTCTTGATCACGAGGGTCAATGGAATTTGGAAATACCGGAAGAATCCATCAAGGAAACAAATAGTACTCGTTTCCGCTAATCTCTCGAGGCATTTGATTCATAAACGTGCGTGGAAAGTGGTCTTTACGGGTGGCTTCATTTAACTTGCGGTAGTCAATGCATACCCGCCACCCGGTAACCAATCGAGTTGGGATCAACTCATTTTCTTCATTTTGAACAACGGTAAATCCACCCTTTTTGGGCACACAATGTATCGGGCTGACCCATGGACTATCAGAGATTGGGTAAATCAATCCTGCGTCAAGAAGTTTTTCAACTTCATTCTTGATGACATCATGGATTTTTGGATTTACCCTTCTCTGATGCTGAACTGCAGGTTTATAGTCCTCTTCACATTAGAGAATTTTGTGGGTGCAAAAATATTCGGGTTAATACCCTGAATGTCGGATGTAATTTCCAAGCGATGCTCGCTTGTAGGACATAAGAACCTTGTCAGATCGGCTTTCTCCCCCAAATAAATTCTTTAGAATGATGATGGTAACTTGTTGTCATCTCCAATGAATGCGTAATCAAGATGGGGAGGTAAGTCTTGAGTTCAACTTGGCGTTCATCAATCGAAGATTTAACAGTTTTTGTTCACAAGTTTGATTTCTTCTTGGGTTTCTGGTGAACAATCTCCTTGATTTGGAATAGGGGTCTGTGGTTCATCGTTCAAGAATGCCTCTAAGATGAGAATGTCCCCGTCGGGATCATAATAAGTCGGATCAAATTCCGGTGAAGTTGTATCACTCATTAGAGTCAAGGAAAAGCATTTGCTTCCTCAAACAGTAGAAAGTCACTTCTCCAAAATGGAGTGTAAGGTCGGAGATGTGTTAGCAACAATAGGATCAAAGCACGGAGAAGGATTTCCGTATGCTTACCGGAATCAGAAAAACCTAAGACCTCTTGCGAGTCTTCTTCACAAAAAATAACAAAATAGCCATATCAATGATGTCAATCCGGTTGCCGTCCGATGATTGAACTTTGCCGTGTACCTCGAAGTTTGATCTAGTTGAAGTTATGGGCCTCCTTTCGCACAACACGAAGGGTTAATTTCACCCTCGTAATCTCGATAATGCACGACTAGTTTTCAGAAAACACCTCCCGAGAATTAGAGGTACTCGGGGGTCTGGCTCAAATTCAACAACCACAAAATCGGCTGGAAATTGGAACTTTCCCACCAACCACTACGGAGTCTTTGGCGCTACCGATTGGTGATAGTGCTTGAACGGTCCTCGCTAGCTCTAGCGTCATGCATGTTGGGTAAGTTCGGAAGAGAGAGGATCCTTCCACACGGAATACGGATTAAGATTGATTGCTTGCAACGGATCGGCAAGGCATTGCATGTGTTAATGCCAGAAATTCACATGTGGATAAGGAATTGCCGGGGTCTCCAAGTTTTCTAGCGCCTTGTTAAGGATGACCGCCGAGAAGTTTCGTTCATTTTGCCATTTCACTCAATTTCTCTTGGTTTCCGATTAGGGCTTTTAAAGTTGAGGCGAATTTAGCATATAGAGTCAAAGGCATCAAAAAAGCTTAATTTCGAAATTCATATCTTTAAAAGATTTCCAGTAGAATTTCCCTCAATTTGTTCGTTAGTTTTCCTCTGCGCCTTTCATCACTTCTTCTTGATGGAAATGGAATTGATGCTTTAGGACTTGGAGTATCATAAGGCGAAACATTTGGGCTCAGGATTGTGATACGCGGACTGAGTTTTGAATAACAGGAGGTTGGACGTCTTCGGTGCTTTTTTTCCCCCCCTTTTTTTTTTTCTTTTTTTTTTTTCAGTTATTAGCAGGAGGCATCGTGTCCTTTGTCACCTCGGTGTCATGATTAACTGCTTTCGAGTCTTGAATGGTAACACACTTTCGGGTAGTGATACTTTTAATCTTCCATTGGGTTGGTACCAGTGTACCAGGTAGAGGTTCCAGAACCGGGGTTGAAGATGTATTTCGCAGTAACAAATTTGAAAGCATTTCAGTCAAATTTGCCTTTGGGATTGCAGGTTTTGACCATTAGGGTTTTGCATGTTTTCACACTGCATCATTGGCTGTGATATTATCTTTCAAATCTGTTTTTGCCACATCGTGTGTCTGATGGAGGATGGAGGGCAGGAAGAGGGAAAGGGGAGGGAGAGGGGAGGAGAGAGGGGGGGGAGGAAGCAGGTTCTCTGATGAGCTACTGGTTGATTGCTGGAGGTCGACTAAAATCAGACCCTTGTTGAAATTGTTTGCCTCTGTTTGATTGAAGTATTTCCTCGATGAATTGTTTTTACTATTAGCTATTAGGTTTGAATGAGAAAAACCAGGAGGTCGAATTTGATTTGAGACCATCGGAGGTCGATAACCAGAATTAGCTTGGTTGAAATTGGCCGCAGCGGCCTGGGACACATACTCTTGGATATTGTCATGGTAATCAGAGGGTGAAGAACCAGAGGATCAGGGGAGGATAATTCAGGATATTGATGATGATCCTCTAGTTTCTTTGGTTAGAGAATCCATGAAAGAGAAGTCAACAGATTTTGTTACTCCTACAAAAGCTTCAGGGGAGGCTCAAGAAGAAGAAATCAGTCCTACAATCTTGGAGGCAGCTAAAACTTTGTCAAAAGTTGCTTCTCAAAGTGTTAGCAAAGCAAAGTCGACTGATAAGGGCAAGAGATATAGGAGGAGAGCAAGGTCAATGGCTAAAAACATTAATACTGGATTGGATGCTGAGGATGAGATTAATACTGGTAGAGTTGAGATTAATACTGGTATTGAAGATGTTAATACTGGTAGTACTAAAGTTGATACTGGTAGAACATCAATTAGTACTTCTAGTATAATTCTTTCTCCTAAAAAGGGTCAAAGGGAAGGAAAAGCTCAGATGGTTGAAGAGGATATCCAGGCTACTCATAAGACTAAAGAACAAATAAGACAAGAAGAAGCTGGATTGGAAGAGGCTATAAGATTGCAAGCTCAAATGGATGAAGAAGTTGCAAAACAGATTCATTTAGATAAGATGGTAGCCAAAAGAGTGCAGGAAGAACAAGAATTGTCAGAGCAACAACTGAAAAGAAAGGCTGAAGTTCAAGAAGCTGCACAGTTCTATACTGAAGAAGATTGGGACACCATTAGGGCAAAACTGGAAGCTAATACAGAGGTAGTCAAGAGTCTCCAGGGAGAAAGTATAAGCAATGATGATTTTGCAAAAAGAATGGTGGAAATGATAAATGAGAAGAAGAAGTTCTATGCTGAACAAAAAGCTAAAGCAAAAAGGAGTAAGCCAATGACACAAGCACAACAAAGAGAGTACATGAGTACCTTCATCAAGAATCAGAGCTCATGGAAATTGTCTCAATTGAAGAAGCTTTCTTTTGAAGAGTTGAAGACTGAATTTGAAAAGCTGATGAAGAGTATTGAAAGCTTTGTGCCCATGGAAACTGAAGCAAGAGTGAAAAGACATGGATTACAGCTAGAACAAGAAACTTCAAAGAAACAGAAGATTGACATTGAGGATGCTTCAATCACAAAGGGAAAAGATGAAGTTGTAAAGGAAGAAGAAGCTGAAGTGCCAGTTAAGAAAACAGGAAAGAGAAGGAAGCAAAAGGCAAGAAAGGGAATAAATATTGCCAAGACTGCACAAGATGAGTTTAACAATGAAAGAGAAGCATTTGTGAAAGATAAAGTCAAAGATGCTTCATCAGAATCAGAGATTGGAGTATATGCTATTCCAACTGCTACAAAACCTCCTACTATTGTTAATTGGAAGATCATTTCTCAATCAAGTCAAAAGGCTGCTTATCATATCATAAGAAGAGATGGTTCTGATAAAATTTATATGAGTTTTGGAGACATACTTAAAGACTTTTCAAGAGACGATCTTATAGAGTTGTACAGATTGGTGATAAAGAAGTATGGGGCAAATAGACCTGAAGAGATGTATGACAGAATACTTTGGGGTGATCTCAAGACCATGTTTGATCCACCTCTTAGTGATGATGCAATTTGGAGTTTGCTGATTCGCGGTGACTTACTCCTTAAAACTTATGTATATATAAATATAAATAAACTCAAGGATGAGAATCCACGAGACCAAGTAAACCGGAAGCAGTATAGAGAAACTCCGGGTCGTTATGTCCCAACGAGGCTAGAAATGGAAAATCGAGAGACGATTGATGATTTGTGTTAGAATGTCACAAGGAATGATTGGGCACTAAAACTGATAAAAATAAGCAAAAGCACATAAAAATAGCAAAGAGAATAAGCTGGAACTAAAACAAAAGCTAGAAATGGTAAAAACACTTAAAACTTCTACACTAAGGCGCGAATAAGCTCAAATAAACTTAAGACAAATCAAATAAGCTAAACTGACTCTAAATAAGCAAATACAAAAAGCAATTAAGCTAAATAAAATAAGATAAGCACAACAGTACTAACAACAGTACTAACAGTTTTAACTACCAGTACTAACTTGGAGTTAGTACTGCTAGGCTAAAGTTAGTACTGTTAGGCTAAAGTTAGTACTGTTAGTTCATTTTAGTTAGTACTGTTAGTCCATTTCTGCTTATTAGCTTATTGTCTCTACTTATTGGTAAAGATATATCAAATCCGTTGATGGCTGGTAGTTTGCCAAAAACTACAAAGCCAACTTAGTTGGATGTTACAGTGTAGCTGTGAAGAGAAGACAAAGACTAAAAGATAAAGTATGATCTGGTTTTTCAAAGAACATCATTCAAAAGAAACTAAGGACTTAAAGACATGGTTGGATACAATTCTCAAAAGCCTAAACTAAAGAGAACTGAAGAAACTTGAAGTTAACAAGTGAAGTTCAAGTTTAGGGGAGGATTGTTAGGAATTTTGTATAACAGACTTAATTATGTTTGTAACAACCCCAAATTGGGTCGCAGCGGAATAAGTGTCCGGGGCGTGTTACTTCAAGATCAATAGCATAAGATATATAAGAACGACACAAAAAGTCGTTTAAAATGATACATTGGATTTAATTGAAAGACTTAATACAAAAGCATATAGCTTTACTTGTTCATTGTTGAATATTACAAAAGTTGACAATACATTTCCCAAAATATGATGCACCTAAATCTTTAAGCGTGCTAATCCTATATGTAACACATGCATCCCTGGCATCCTTGCCTATTGATATCCTGAAAACATTGCTTAAATGTTCAACAAAAATGTTGGTGAATTCAATAGGTTTGATAATTCATAATATGCTGATCGCATGAACTTGATTATATTTCACTATAGTCAAGATACTGAAGTCGACAGTCTTGTTGATAATATTGCACTCAGCCCGTGATGATGGTTCTAACCGAAAATATCCCTATAATTCGACATGTATAATCGTTCGTTCTCGGTGATAGCAAGTCACCCGAATGGGGAGGTCGTTTCCCAAATAGATCTATTAAAAACATAGCGCGCTCCATAATGTCAATTCCAACTACATTCTTTGCAATTGACAATTCATGATAATGGGCTTAACTATCGCTACTTAGGCAAACATGTCAATCAATGCTTGCGGTCAATTTGTAATACAATGCATGGTTCCACCCCATAATTAGAAATCATGAAGTCGTAAAAATGCGGGGGCTATGACTTACCTTGAGTTTGATAATCCAAATATCGAAGGATTAAAGCGTCAGTAAAAGATCGAATGCAACTAAATAATCCAATAGGTCGTATAGTTCAGTATTGAATTATATTCTTATAGGTTGTTACATCATACTATCGTTGGGCTTTATTAATTTAAGAGGTACATGACATGACGTAGAGGTGTTAGGACACTTTAAATAGTAAATCCAACTACTCGTCGATACGCCATCGATGAGGCCTCATTATGAACTCCTAGTTAATATAGTACTTGATAACAACATAATATTATATATAGTCAATCACCAACTAATGGTTTTGGTAAATGTGTTAATAATTAAAACGTTTTAATTACTGTTTTAGTTAAAATAGCTTAAATTTGACGTTTTAAGCCCGATTGTGACGTTTCTTATGCCACGTCTTATCGTAGTAAGACGAGTGATCAAAAATATTACATTTTTCAAGTTTTTGGATAAAATTTCTGCGATGAATAGTGTTTTTATGTTCACGGAAAGGCTCCTTACTCGTTTTAGGGTTTAATTAGCGTAAATTGTAATCGTAATAAACTTTATTCGTTTTAATCCCGATTCTTAGTGATTCACTTTGAGATACGTCTTTGTTATTAAAAGATGTATTATATTTTATAAAGTTGGGTCCGCTGATGAATAGTACTTTTACTATTCATAGTTTATAAAATTACTTTTATAAACTTTAATTATCGAAAATGTCGTAGTTTATTCGTTATAGTTCCGTTTTTAGCGATTCTTTCGAGTACGATCTCGTAATTAAAAGTTATATCATATTTTTGATGTTTTAAAAATATGAGTTGCTGTATTGTAATAGTGTTTTTTATAAAATAGTTTTATTAAAAGTTTTTTCTGTCGTAAAATACGTAAATTACAAGTATCTTTTTCGTTATAAATCGGTTTTTCGAGTTTCTTATCATTTTGGAATCGTCATAAGGCGTATTATTTTTATAAAATGACTAACCTACTGTATGAAGTTCGAAACAAAATCACCTTTTATAATTTATGACATATTTTAATCACAATCTTTTTAAGTAAACTTTAAAACCCTAATTTATTACCTAAAACATGTTTATACTTAATCGGTCACGTTAAATACTTTTACATCTATTTTTCCATGATTATATTTGTCCATCATGAATATGAAAAGTGTGTAAATTCATAAACATAAGTGTTAAATCTTTTTACATATTTAAAGTCCTTAGTGGTGATTTAGCCATATTACATATCACACATAAAATATTGATATTAAAAAAGTATAAAGGATTTAGAAGAACTTAGGGGGGATGATGACAAAATAAGATGCTAAACTTGTTTGACTTTTAAAACCAAGGGTTATACACAAAAAAACCCTAGCTTCCAAATGAAAACCCTAACTTCTCCTTTCTTGTTTATTTCCTTGGAAAATGCTAGCAATTTTTTGGCTTGGAAATATCTTAGAATGTCTTATAATGGATGTGTATAGAAGGGTATAGGTTGAATAAAATTTTGTATGGATTATGTTGGGGGCTTGGTTTGTGCCGTGGCCTATTGAGAGAACAAAGGAAGAGTTTTTGTTGAATTTTGGCTAAGTGTTACTTGTATGCTTTCTCTTACTAGAAGATACATGTATATAAGGTGCAAGACTTAGTCAAGGAGACAAGGTAAGGTCTTAGGGATGGGTCATTGGTCTTAGGGATGGGTCTATGGGTCAAAGTCTTGGTCTTTGGTCAAATAAACAAGGTATGGTGTGGTTTATTTGAGGTTTATGATGTACATTGACCAAAGTGGAAGAGTTTCTTGTATATATGCTAAAATTTCGGCATACATATGATATATATGATATATATTTTGTAACTTTTATGTATTGGGTATAAAAGTGGGTATTTGTTGAAGCGTAGGAAAGTTTTGGTGGTTCCGGGAGTGCCTAAACGCATTTTATCGCGAAACGTATACACTTTACGTATCCGATAAAAATAAAAGAACAAAGTAATTAAAATTATTTCTCAAAATAATTATGTAACCCTTGCTTGATGTTAACATTTAATTGTTTGATGGCCCGTTTACATTGAACTTAAATTTTAGCTATGCGATTTAGCTTAACATTTTGTGTTAAAAGCTAATGCGTAAACGCTAAAAACAAATTGTAGATTTATCGAGTCGTCAATGACTGAAAAACAAAGGGTGTTATAGACTTCCCCTTTTTACGAGGCCTTGTCCTCAAGGGGCTACATTGCAGCACTTGACGGACGGTGTGGATTTGAGGGAAGTGGTGTGGATATTACTTCTGAATTGGTCTTCACGTTCCATGTGAAATAAGGATCTCTCTTGGAGTTCAATCGAAACTTTGACTAATGGGATCCGACTTAACTTCTGCCGGTTCTAACTTCTCGGCCCACTACTTCTAATTGTTCCTCAATACAAATTGAAGTCTTGTCATTGAGATGAAATCCCATCCAACGGAACGCTAATGGTTTCGTCGGCATGACACTTTTTCAGATTAGGATACATGAAACGTTATTATGAACTATGCTTAATATTCTGGGAAGTTCAGAGTTTGATAAGCAACTATCGACCTTTTCTAACACCTTGAAAGGCTTCAACATACCTAGGGTTTTAACTTCTCCGTTTGCCAATGTTGACCCCTTTCCAAGGCGAGACTTTATGATAACTTTATCCCCGACTTGGAATATCCATTGGTTTACGTTTCAGATGGAGTAAACTCTTCTGTCGATCACGAGCAGATTGCATCCTTTGCTTGATCTGGATGATTTTCTCAGTGGTTCTTGATTAGTTATGGGCCCGACGTGTTTGAGCTTCTCCAACTTTTGTCCAACAAACAGGTGAACGCACAATTTCGTCATAAAGTCGATTCGAATCGGAGCGGCTTTATGTAGCGTGTAGCTATTGTGTATGAAAACTCAACTAATGGCAATTGGTTAACACAACCCTTTCCAAAGTCGTTTGAAAGCACGCATCATATCCTAGGAGAGTTTGAATGTTCCTCTCGGCTTTGCCGTCTATTTGTGGTTGGTACGCTGGTAATCATATCCAAAATAGTACCCAAAGCAATTTGAAGTGACCTTCCAGCATATTTGATGCGTATATCGAGTCGCGATCACAAATGATTGAGACAGGTATTCATGTCTCAGTGACCCCTCCTTACAGGTACATTCTTGGCCAGTTTATCCAAAGGATAGTCTCTTCTCTGGTGTGAAGATCGCAGACTTAGTGAGTCGGTCAACGATCACCCAAATTGAGTCATAGCCTTGAGAGGTCTTTGGAAGCTTCGTGACAAAATCCATAGTGATGTTGTCCCACTTCCATTCGGGTATCTTGGGTTGTACCAACAATCCTGATGGCCTTTGATGTTCGGCCTTGACCTTAGCACAGGTCAAACATTTGCTAACATAAGTGGCTATGTCGTCTTTTCACTGTTGGGGCACACCAATATAGCTCTCTTCTTGTCTTGGTACATTTTGTCGAACCGGATGATTAAAAGTATTTTGATTTGTGGAGACTCGTGCATTAGTTCACAGATCCCAACATCGCACATAACAAATGGGAACCAGCTACTGCCTTGAGGCACAGGGTCACCATCCGACACGTGGGTTCCAACTTTTGTTCTCTAATTGCTTCTGGGAATTTAGCATTTTCAATCAACAGTCCCCCAACGTCTTCACTCTTAATGTTCTCTGGTTTTCGCGCTTTAGTCTGAGCATTTAAGATCTGTTTGGGGAAGATCCAAGCTAATAGTCATGACTAAGGCTCGAACTCTTAATGGTGGTTCACGTTCTTTCCTGTTCAAAGCATCAACAACACATGTGCTTTCTGGGTGTTAACGAAATATGGGCAATTGTAATACTTAGGCAACCATAACCATTCGGCGTTGCCTTATGTTCACTCTTTATGATCTAAAATGTATTGAAACTTTGTGTTCGGATGCATTCAACAGTACACTTAGTTCTAGATAAATAATGTCTCCAGATCTTGAGAGCGAACACACTGAACCAAGTTCTAATTCATCAGTGTATTGTTCTTTCTCATGAATTTTTAATGGCGTGATGCATAAGAAATCACCTTTTCTCTTTGCATCAACACAGCGCCCAACCTTTCTTTGAAGCATCGCAGTATGCACGATGAAAAATCTCTTGCTTCTTTCAGGTAATGCAAGGATTGGTGACTGCTACAAACCTTTGCTTAACAGTTGAAAAGCTGATCTCTTGTTTATCGCCCCCACTCAAATTGACCTTCTTTTGAGTAAGCTTAGTCATTGGTTTGGCGATCTTTGAAACCCCCTTCAATGAATCTTTGGTAATACCCAGCAAGACCTAAAAATTGACGAATCTCTGTTGGTGACTTAGGAGATGTCTAATCTTTAATGGCTTCAATATTGGCTGGATCCACATGGATTTCCTTCTCTATCGATTATGGCCGAGGAACGGTACTTTGGAAATACAAAATTCACATTTGGTAAACTTGGCATTTACAACTCCTCCTTATTAAGCATTCTAAGATTTGCTTAAGGTGATTCTTCATGTTCGTGTTTGTTCTCTCGAGTATATCAGAATATCGTCAAGTAAAGACAATCACAAAATTATCCAGATAATATGTTTACAACCAACCAGATTCATAAGGTCTAAGAATACGGCAGATCGTTATGTCAGACCAAATGGGCATAACTTGAAATTCGTAATGGCAATAAAGAGTCGGACAGGCAGTACTTCGGAATGTCTTCTGTTTCGAAACACTCAGTTGGTGATAACCTGACCATAGGTCGATTTTCAAGAGACAACTGACCCTGGAGTCTGATCAAATAATTCATCAATTCTGGGGAAGTGGATAACGGTTCTTCACTGTTAGTTTGTTTAATTCTGATAGTCATCACATCCGGAATGGATCCATCTTTATTCTTGAACAAACAAGTCCCGGGAGCTCATAGGGTGTGTAACTAGGCTCTTATAAAGGACTTTGTAGGAACAGCTCTTATCAGTTTCCATCCGATATCTTCCTATCATTCTCGGAAGGGCGCCAATGATTAAGGTGGCCCGTTACAGGTGCAAAACCACCGGTACCCAAAATCAACATTTGCAAAACTACATTGTCGAGTCAGAGGAAAGACCGGCAAGTCCTGGAAATATTCGGGAAAGTCTCGATACTATTGGTACGACCTTAACGTCGCTTCTTCTTGACTTGTCCTTAACTCAATTTGCAGTGAACCAGTGTTGACCAAAAAGTTAGGAAATCCTTTTTGCATGTTTACTTGCGTATTTCGTGGCAACGAAATGATATTTAAATCGTGTCGCATTTACCGGGTTACTTCAGTCACCAGTTATCGATAAAGGTTTTCATTTCCTAGGGAATGTGGGACAATACTTCGCGGACACACAATAGACCGTTGGTACTTCGACAACCAATCTACGATTTATAGCATCGAAAACTACCAGGTTATATGGGTTTTAAGTTGATTTTGAATGGGGTGATTTAGGTAAATTTCTCTAACGGCGAGCAAATTCGTTAGCGAAATTGTTTAGGGCGTCTAGTAATGTGTCTTGGACTCTCGGCTTAAGAGATTGGTATAAGATGATTGCCAAACTATTTTGGAAGACGGTGTGTAGGTTGCTTAGTTGATATGGTTATTATTCGATTTTCAAGAAGTAATCGCGTTTTTATGAATACGCACACAAAACATGATATAAGTAGAAAATTGTTTCCTTAACAATAGGTTTTTAGAGTGACTACTCTCAGCACGGCATGGTACCTTCCTGAATTATACATAGTTGATCAGGCCATGTATAATTGAGGACTAACGATGCATTGCTCATTTTCGTCAAAATAGCGTTAAAATTTTATGATATTCGTGAGAGTAGTTTGTAAGAGTAAATAAGGAACCTAAGTTAATATTGACGAAATTCTCATAATACGATAATTTGATAGATAATTTGAAAATCATTTTTTTTTTTTTTTTTCTTTTTGTATTTGTTACAACTGAAATTTTAAGGGAAATACAACGAGAACTCCTAAGAAGATAAAGTCTAAGATAGTTTCAACTTAGGATTTATTAGGCAAGGCTAGTCAACTTTCTCTTTTAAGCTTCGATCTCATTCTTAATGTTGATAGGCCCTTGATTGGTTTCTCATCCTCTTAAGGTATGCACCACTCCATGTGCTACCCCTTTCCCGAGATGCACTTAGTGCTCATCATGCATTCGAACCTGCTTACAGGCATTCAGGAGTGTGAAGTAGATAATTTTGTTGACTGGTCTGGCGCTCACAGCTTCTATTTGTTTCGTTTTGGTGCCATTTTCTTCAATCACAATAAAATACAATACCCGTTAGATTTCATAAAATCATAACCATGACATGACATATCCATAATAATTAAAGTGAGATCACATTACATAGTAAAATATACATCTGAACTGAAATCAACAATGATATAACCAAATCGACATTCATTCATAAACAAATTCGATTTCCGACATGACATAATACAACCATTCCATATAAAAGTTGGAAAACATACATGAATGGTTTAAGTACAAAAT
Organism: Tanacetum coccineum; assembly: GCA_026074375.1. NCBI lineage: Eukaryota > Viridiplantae > Streptophyta > Magnoliopsida > Asterales > Asteraceae > Tanacetum > Tanacetum coccineum. The sequence goes on along the minus strand of BQNB010008296.1, from coordinate 69,149 downwards.
GATCATAAAAGTTAGGTTACAAAATAACATGACAACCTAAAGCCTTACTAGCCGGGATTGAACCCGTAATACTTAGTAGGCATACAAAATGTCTAGTCATAACATAGTCAAATCTAAGAACTGCTATCAGCCTCCTCTGGTAGTGGTGGCTATATAGGACCTCCAGTAAGAACCTACTGTCCCTGTAACATAGCAACCTATCCCTGTAGGGCAGTCACCTGCTCCTGCAATGTGGTGACCAGTCCCTGAAGTGGAATCATCTCTTTCTGTAGTGTCTGCATAACAGTCAATGTCTGAATGATCTGCTGCTATCGAGTGCGGTCAGCAGACCTCAGCTCTCTCATCTCCTCACGTCTCTTGCGATCTGTCTTCAGTAAATCTGAAATCACGTACTGCCTCCTACGATCCGCTGACTGTAACTCTCTGATCTCTAATGTCTGTGCATGAACCGTGGTGCGTAGTGATATAACCTCTCCGTGGGCAAGGTCACACGCATCCATTGCACGTCCCCAAGCCTCGCGAGATATCCTGGCCTCAGTCTCCATCAACAGACGTGTATGTCTATGTGCACGTCTGTCTCGGAACAACATATTAACCCGAGCGGCCAATAACTGTCTCTGATCTTGCTCATCACTCAACATCGTGTAAATCTCATCTGTGTCCCGTCTAACCTTAGACTCAAACTCTTTCATGTGTTCACCCAACTCAATATCCGTACTAACTGGAGCTCCCTGTAGGGTCTCAACAATCTCATCCCATGAATCCGTGATCCCATATCCGGAGCTCTCTTCTACATTGTATCTCGGTCCAAGAGCGATACCTAACCTGTTTCGAGGTGGTAATGTAACCTCGGGTCTGTCCTCTCTATAACTAGCAGAAGGTGGTAGCAATGGCAAAGGTAATGGTGCATCTGGTCTAGTGGGTGGGAGTATGAAGGGTGGTGATGATGGTGGTGACTGAGAAGTAGATGCAGCCTCAGCTCTCATCCGGATCATCGCAGCTCGATAACCCAACTAACGAATAGGACTAGGAGGTGGTGCTGGTGCTAACACAGGTGAGGGTGGTGATAGTGGCAATGATGAAGATGGTACTAAGGGTAGTGGTGGAAAAGGAATCTAGGGTGGTGATGATGACCATAAAGATAGTGGTGATGCTGGTGGGGAAGATATAGCAAGTAATCTGGCAACCTCAGAATCAGACCATGCTGGTACAGGTAATGGCTCTGGAATAGTAATCCTAGCCGTCATACGATATGCAGGGTGAGGTGGTGGTGTGGCCGCAGACTCATCAGTCTCAAACGGCTCAGTCTCCTCCGCAGACGGGACAGTAGCTGGTAAAGCAACAACTACAGGGTAGGCAGGAGCTAGGTGCTCCTCCTCCGCCTCCTCGTCAATCTCAACATCCATCTCGTCATCCTCATCCTCCTCCTCCACCCTGGTGCGCGGAATGGATCCGCCCTTTCATTTGTTTGATACCTTGTGAGCGTGGGAATGATTTAAATTAGATGCTCCCTCAGCCTCAATGTCCATATCATCATCCTCATCCTCCTCGATGTCCATCTCATCATCTCCGTCATCTCCTCCATCAGCAGGATAGTCAATAGGATCCTCCTCAGGGTCCTCATCGCCATCCTCCTCCGGATCTGCCTCAGGATCAGTCTCTGGAACATAATCAGGTGACTGTGCAATAGGTGAGGCGTCCTCAGCATACGGCTGGTCCTCAGCAACGATCTCGTCATCATCATGCTCCGGACCTGGAACATAATCAGGTGAGGGTGGTGCCTGCTCAGGCTCCTCCGGGCCTGGCACATAATCTGGAGAGGGTGGTGCCTGAAGAGCGGCCTCTACGTACGGGTCCTCTGGCATGTAAGGTAGCTCAAGGAACTCATGGTCATCGGCTCTAGGTGAACCTATATCTGATAAGTCCTCATATGGACTGGACACTGCTGTGTATGTGACCCCCGATTCATCAGAATCTGACATGACTGTATCTGAAAATCCAAAGATAGTTTATATTAGTATTTCATATAAGACTCTTATAGTAATATACATTTATAATTATAACATGTATATCAAGTACAAATGCATCTAGTCCAACCAACTAATGCAACAAGTAGTGTATGCATGAATGTATGCACATATGTATGTCCCGTGTAATCCCTTTGTTATAAAACAACTTTTGAAAACGGTTATAGTCCAGCAAAAACATTTGACCTGGTTCTCTATAACCTTGGCTCTTGATACCAATCTGTAACACCCCCAAATTGGGTCGCAGCGGAATAAGGGTCCGGGGCGTGTTACTTCAAGATCAACAGCACAAGATATATAAGAACGACATAAAAAGTCGTTTAAAATGATACATTGGATTTAATTGAAAGACTTAATACAAAAGCATATAGCTTTACTTGTCCATTGTTGAATATTACAAAAGTTGACAATACTTTTCCCAAAATATGATGCACCTAAATCTTTAAGCGTGCAATCCAAAATGTAACCCAATGCATCCCTGGCATCCCATGCCTATTGATCTCCTGAAAACATTGCTTAAAAACGTCAACAAAATTGTTGGTGAATTCATAGGTTTGATAAATCATAATATGCAGGACCGCAAGACTTTTTAGTGATAATGCAACACATGCAGATCTCACAAAACTAGATTACATTTACACTAAGCTCATGACACTGAAGCTCGACGATCTTTCTTGCAATTAAACTATATATTGCAATTTCTGCCCGATTAGATGTTCAACCCGAAAACATCCTAAATTCGACATGCTATAACGTTCGTTCCCGGTGATAGCTAATCACCCGAACGGGGAGGTCGTTTCCCGAATAGATCTATTAAATAACATTCGCGCTCACATAATGTAATTCCCAACTACATCTATGCAATTGACAGTTCATGATAAAGGGGCTCAACTTGGGTTATCGCTACTTAGGCAACATGTAATCAATACTTGCGTCCAATTTATAAAATAAAGCATGTTTTCACCCCATAATTATAAATCATTGAAATCGTAAAAATGTGGGGCTATGAACTCACCTTGAGTGAGTGATCTGATAATCCAAATATCGCAGATAAAGTGTCACGTAAAAGATCGAATGCAACCTAAATTGTCATAGGTCGTATAAGTACCGAGTACTTGAATATAATCTTATAGTTGTTACATCGTACTATCGTTCGGGCTATCATAATTTAAGAGGTCATGACATGACGTTCGAGGAGTTAGGACACTTTAAATCGTAAATCCAACAACTCGTCGAAACGCCATCCGAAGAGGCCTCATTATGAAACTCCCTAGTAATATAGTACTTTGATAACCACATAATATTCTATATAGCTCAATCACCAACTAATGGTTTTGGTAAAATTGTGTTTAATAAGTTAAAACGTTATAATTACCCGATTTTAGGTAAAACTAGCAATAACTTTTGCGTTTTAACCTCGATCCCGCGTTTCTTATGTCCATCTTTTTCGTATTAAGAACGGGTTTATTTTCGATATTGTGACATTTTCATAAATTTTCTCCCCTGATGAACAGTAACTTTTACTGTTCATGACAGACATGTGTTTTATATAATTCGTATTTGTTGTCGTAAAACCCGTAAACGTCGTATTTTATTCGTTATAGCTCCGTTTTTAACGATTCTTTCGAGGACGTTCTCGTATTTGAAAGTTCTATATATTTATGAGGTTTACAAAAATATAACTTTCTGTCATGAATAGTAACTTTTATAAAAATAGTTTTATAAAAGTATTAATTGTCGTAAACTCGCAAAATTCATAACTCGTTCGTTATTAATTGAAAAATTACGATTCTTATCATTTTGGAATCCTAAAAATATGTATTATTTGTTAAAAATATCAACACTTGCTGTTTATAATTTTTATAAAAATGTTTTTATAAAAATTTATTTACGACTTCGTTTATTAACGTATAACTCGTTTTTAACGTAACTTTTTCGTTATTAATCCGTTTAACAAGTTTCTTACCTTTTCGGAATCGTCGTGAAATGTATTATCTTATAAAAATATAAAATGGGTATGTTATAATTCGACTTTTGGACAGAATGTTGGCTTGAGTTAGTTGAATCCATTTTTGATCTTTTCTTTATACTTTAACACTTTTGTATTTTACCACAAGTCTTATATGTCATATGTGTTATATATCATATGTTATACATATAATAATGTCCATAAGTTCATATTTGCCCAAGATCATCAAGATCACAAGTTATTAACTTTACATGAAATCATAAACTTTCTTACTTAACTTTTAATTACAAGTTTACATATGAACTTTTTATACTTAAACCAAGATTGTACAAGACTTATATATCCTTTATTTCATGATATTACCATCATCATAATATTGTGTACAAGTATATTTCTTTCCATATGACTTTATTTTAGTGTTCTATTAGCATGATTAAAAGTCCATAACCAACATTAACAATGCCTTAGGTAATTTGTCTTTAAGTTTGAAACATATTATGAGTTATAGGAAAAACCCAAATTAATTTCCATAATCATGTTACAACAAAACGAATATGATACAACATTTTCTCACCTTTTTAACAATGATGTAAGTATAAAACACAACAAATATAGAAGAAATCCATGTGATCATTTCAAGTGAAAACTTTATTTTCATGATAAAACTTAAGTGGTGATTTAAGCTAAAATAGAAATAACATATGCATGAAAACTTATAAAATGAAAGCATAAAGGTTTAAAGTGGACCTTATGATGAATGAAGATGGTGATAAAGAAGTGATAAACCCTTGTTTAGTCACAAAACCAAAGCTAGCAAGCTATGAAAACCCTACTTCAATATGAAACCCTAACTTCCTTTTTCTTGCTTCAACACTTGGAAATCTTTAACCAATACTTGGAAATAACTTAGGACATCTTAGATATGATATGAGAATGTGTAAATAAATTATATAAAATTTTGTATGGATTGATTAAAAAGGGGTGCTTGTGCCGTGGGTTTTGGCTTAGAGAGGGGAGAAAGAAGATGATTTTTGTTAAGTGAAATGCTTGTGTGATTTACTTATGAAAAAGGATGCAAGTATATATATAGTATAGATAGTAACTAACCAAGACCAAGTGGTCAATGGTCCAAGGGGGGCGGCATTGGTTGAGGGTTTTAGGGGATTTGATGGTCAAAATCACTATGCAACTAGCTAGGTCTTACTAACTAGTGTAAGTCCATACCTTGGTCATTAATTCTTATGTCTCTTTGTCATAAAAAAGTAGAGAACATCCCATTGATTTAAGGAAATGTGTTGGCTTGAAATATCTAGCTAGTTTATTTACTTGCATAAAATGGAAGTAAACTTTTATATAATGGAAGTATATCATGTAAAGAGAAGTCTTGTTAATAAAGTATACTTGTAACAATAAGTCTTGACTATTTCTAGCATATATGAGGCGCCACTTTTATAAATGAAGTAAAGTTTTATAAACTTTTTGATCATTGAAAAATAATACTAGACATTTGTTGAAGCGTAGAAATATTTTTGTGGTTCCGGGTATGATTAAACGCAATTTATCGCGAAACGTATTTAACTTACGTAACCGATAAAATAAATGAACAATGACCATAATTATTCTCAAAATAATTATTTAATACTTTATAGATGCCAACGCTTAATTGATTGATGCCCGTTTACATTAAACGCTAATTTTTAGCTTACGCGCTTTAGCTTAACATTTATGATTTAAAGCAATTGCGTACAATATAAAAGGTACATTGCGGATTTATCGACGTCGTCAATGACTTGAAAACACAGGGTGTTATATCCTGAGTACTCAAACTCTCTTCAGAAGACGCAACTCTTGTCTTGTAGACCCTTCTCTTTGGTTGTGAAGTTTTTGACTTGTTCTTTCTTTCCAGCTTCTTAACTCTTTTCTTTAACTTGATAATTTCTAAAGCTTGAGTATCTTTCACATTTTCCAAGTCAAGAACTCTGTCAGACAATTTTGTACACATTTCCATCATTTCTTTAAGTTTAATTCTTTCCTCGTCACTTCCAGGTGTGTTAACTCCTTGGAGAGGTGAATCATAAGAATGTGTAGATACCCTCTCAGACCTAGTTTGAGCAACGGTGTCACTCATTATTTCTTGGTGTCTTGGACTACCACTTGAACCTATTCCCTGAGGAAAAGGAACATTACGTATTGCCGTGGATTGAGTCCTAAGAATGTTACCATCGGCCTGCTCTGCATCTAAGCTAGCAGCAGTAGTGGCAGTCCTTTCCACACTGTCACCCCTCTCCTTATGGATAGTCTCATCTGCTACATGGGTAGTAGATCCACTAGAATGACATATCTCATTGGCCTTTCTTTTGGTTTTCCTATGTTTGTGGGTCTTCTTAGGGTGTGATGATGATGCAACATTAGGAATTGGTTCAAGATGAGATGGTGAAGCAGTAGTAGGTGTGTGTTGGGGTTTAGAGGGTTGTCCTGAACCTTCACCTACTTCTGCTAGATGTTGTATCAGCATAGTCTCAAATAGAGGTGTTACTCTCCCTAAAAAATCTTTTCCTTTCCTTCTCATGTTTGCAGAAACCTTTTTAGTATGAGAAGGTGTATCATATTCTTCTTTAAAAGGTAAAGTAAGATCTTCAATTTGATTGTTCAAAAACACTTGCAAAAACCTTGGATACATTAAAAACTGTTTAGAATTAGGATCCAAGTTTCTCAACATACTATCAAAAATCAATTTAGAAAAATTAAATTTTTTATTTTTAGCCAAATATATAACTGTTGATGCTATATTTTGTACCAAATTCATTCCAAGCAGTTGATTTAATTTTACTATAAATACATATCATGTACATTATTTATACGGTTAAGCTCGATTGAACGTCAAAAACCGTTAACCGTGACCCAAACCGCCTGTAACCGCTCACTTCAGGTACCCGCATGTCTGGTTACCCACGTAGTATGGTTCGATTTTGGATAGTAAAATTAATTACCCGCCCCGTGTTGAATAGATAAAATCTCCTAACAAACCAAACTGAACCGCCTAGTGAACACCCATAATATAACCTATATGATGTCAAATACCCATCAATGAATGTGACCAGTGATAACCTAATGCACATGACCCATGACCCATGTTAATTACCCATTATCACCAGTCATGGATGTGTCATAACATGACACTTTAAGCAACTACAACCCAATGCATATGACCCATATGATGTCAAATGCCCATTAATGAATGTCAAATGTGTGTTACTTCTTACAATAAAATGTTATTTATAATTTGACAAGCAAGTTATTCTCGAAAAGGCCACATATGATTGCAAATCCCAACGATCAAATTTAAGATCTATGTGTTTGTATGTTATGGTACAATTTTGAGGATGGTCTGATGGTTAAATAACTCGGGATCATTACTTCCCCTCAATTAATGATAGCACATTATATGTTCATATAGATACACCATTTTGCTCATAATTCCTTCATATGAACTATTCCTTTAATGATTTAAGCAGCCATAAACTCGAGAGAGAGATGTATAAATAACACATCCATGACTGGTGATAATGGGTAATTAACATGGGTCATAGGTCATGTGTATTGGGTTGTAGTGGCTTATAGTGTCATGTTATCGACCAATACATAACTGGTGATCGACAATGGGTAATTAGCATAGGTCATGGGTCATGTTCATTAGGTTGTAGTAGCTTATAGTGTAATGGAACCCATGCATGACCAATGATAATGGCTAATTTACATGGGTCATGGGTCATGTGCATTAGGTTATCACTGGTCACATTCATTAATGGGTATTTGACATCATATGGGTAATATGCATTGGGTTTTAGTGATCTACGTTTGTGATCTTGTATATTTTGCTTCTCTGACATCTTACTGACTTTCCCCTCATCTTTTTGAAAAAAGAATGAAGTGAACAGACCAACCTCTTTGTTTGAAGCTTTGTTTCACCTAATTCGGAAAGAGAACAATAGACTTGCAACTATAGTATAAGAAAAAGCTTCTCTTTGATAGCGGTCATAGGGGAGTTCAGAAAGGGTCTGATCATAGATAGAGACTGAAACCTGTGCGGGGGTAGGGGCAGATGTAGCCAAGTGGATCAAGGCAGTGGATTGTGAATCCGCCATGCGCGGGTTCAATCCCCGTCGCTCGTCCATCAATAAATGGACCATTTATTACAGAGACAAAAGACAAACCTAGAAAGCTTTTTTTCTGCAAGTCATCTCCAGGCATCAAACGCATCCAAGAAATTGGTATTCGATTGAAGCATAGAAATAGATTCGCATTGCCTACTTGCTGAAAGCACAAATCAAATGGCCGATCCTGAATTCTATGAAGTTTTTAAGACCTTTTTAAGTTCATAATGAATGAAATGAACCCCTGACACATCAATGAATGGTGACAATGGGTAATTAACATGGGTCATGGGTCATGTGCATTAGGTTATAACTAGTCACATTAATTAATAGGTATTTAATAGAGGTGGTAAAATGGTTGGGTTGGGTTGGATTGGGTCTAGACGGGTCTTTAGGAGGATGGGTCTAGATGGGTTTGGGTATTTTTTTTTGCTTTGTACGTTTTTATACTAATCATGAAATTCCTGTAAACTAAGACAAATACTATACAACATTTTTATACGTTTTCATCCGTTTGTAACGGTTTTCATCCGTTTTTGACCGTTTTCAATTGATTTTGAGCATTTTTTACGGATTTCAATGGATTTAGACCGACTTCGATCGATTTCGACCGTGTTCGACCGATTTTGACCTTTTCGACCGATTTCATCCAAATTTGATCATTTTTGGTAATTTTTGCTCGTTTTCCTGCGTTTTCAAGCCTTTTTGAACGTTTTCCTCTGTATTAAAACGTTATGAAACATTTCTTACATTTTCATACATTTTTGTATGATTTTTTCATTTTTATACGTCCTTCTCTGTTTTCCTCTGTTTTTCTTTGCTTTGCTACGTTGTGTTCACTTTCGTAAGACAATGGACAAAAACAGTCCCAAACGTACAAAAACGGTCGAAATCAAGAAAAAAACAAATGAAAATGGTTTAAATCGATCAATAACGGACGAAAATATTCGAAATCGGTCCAGAAAGTTCAAAAAAGGGTCGAAATCGGACGAAAGCTGTCAATTAAAATATTAAGCATTAGATAATAACCTAATAAGGTAGCTTAATAATAAGCTAATCTAAAAACTACTACTTTTATTAATTAAAATTGTAATTTTTTTATAAACTAAAGCTATATTTAATAATGAAAACTTTTATTAAAAAAACTTTAGCTTAAAAATAAGTTGTACCAAAAAAGCTTTAAACCAAATAAGCTACAACTTATTTAGTTTTGCTAAATTCGAAATTTTAAAAGTGAAACAGGTTGAAAATAAGTAGAGGGAGAAAAAGCAACGATTTAATAAGCAGTTTCTATAAGCACTATTTAACCAACTAGCCAAAAACAATGAAGCTTAAACTTCTATATTAAAAATAAAATGCATAACATTAACGAATAGGTTACTTTGGAAAGATGGTAACCCGCTTGACTTCTGTAAGGGAGGTCACGGGTTTGATTCTCGTTGGGGTGTAACATCCTTTTTTGTTTTCTTCTTTTTATTCTGAGTTAATCCAAACATCCTTTATCATGTCACCCTTAAATCATGTGTGACCAAACACCCCTTATTTATGCGTTTGTTAGAAGGACTGACCTTGTGTCCTCGCATGTCATTCCTTGGAGCGAGATTAAGTGTCAAATGATAACCGATTCCACATTTTGCTCTAAATAATAGCCACATGAATACTTTACGATGTGACTGTTATGAATATATTGGTCACATATAATCACCTTAAATGTGGCCATAAACATAATTTAGTCACACATTTATGATATGTTGTGGCTATTATAAAGGCATATAGTCACATGATCGTGCTAGAAGTAAATGTGACTATACATATTAGGTTTTAGAAAGCTAACACAAACTAAACTTTAAACACACATATTAAGTTACGTGACCATATGTACTGGATTTTGGCTACTCTTAAATAATATGTGACAAAAAGTTTAGTGTGACCATATATGGCATTTGGTCACGGTGTTTAAGTGTGTGACATATATTTGTCACTATTTATATGTATATCGTGACTAATGTTTCAACCTTACTTTTCATTTGTTACGCGTTCCAAATTTATATGTGGCTAAATAATTAGCAAAAGATAGCAGTCACCCTTAAATAATGTGTGACAAAACTTAAGTCCATGATTTAGACACATAAACAAACACTTCATGTGACCATATATGACATTATGAATTTAGACACACAAACACTCAATGTGACTAATATGAAATTTAATGATAACCGATTTCACATTTTGCTCTAAATAATAGCCACATGAATACTTCATGATGTGACTGTTATGAATATATTGGTCACATATAATCACCTTAAATGTGGCCATAAACATAATTTAGTCACACATTTGTGATATGTTGTGGCTATTGTAAAAGCATATAGTCACATGATAGTGCTAGAAGTAAATGTGACTATACACATTAGCTTTTGACAATCTAATACAAACTACACTTTAAACACACATATTAAGTTACGTGACCATATGTACTGGATTTTGGCTACACTTAAATAATGTGTGACAAAACGTTTAGTGTGACCAAATATGTCATTTGGTCTCAGTGTCCAAGTGTGTGACATATATTTGTCACTATTTATATGTATATCGTGACTAATGCTTCAACTTTACTTTTCATTTGTCATGCGTTCCAAATTTATATGTGGCTAAATAATTAGGAAAAGATAGCAGTCAACCTTAAATCATGTGTGACAAAACTTGATTGTATGATTTAGACAAATAAAAAATTACTTCATGTGACCATATATGCCATTTGGTCACATTGTTCAAGTGTGTGGCATATATTTGTCACTAGTTAAATGTATATTGTGACTAATGCTTCAAGCTTACTTGTATTTGTCATGCGTTCCAAATTCATATGTGGCTAAATAATCATATAAAAAATTACAAGTTACCTTTAGCCACATAAATGTTCGAATGTGTGGCAATATAGTTCTAATGGTCACACGAATCAAAATTTCATGTGTGGCTAATTAGTAAATGTTGTCTATTTTGGTACCTTTAGCCACATAAATATGTGAATGTGTGGCCGTTCCATTTTGCCTATGTGTGACCAAATCCTGGGTTTGTACTAGTGTCTGTTTCCGTTTCCATTATATGTTATCTTTCACCTACACCCCACAACCCTTTAAAACACCTCTTAAATAGTAATGAATAATACTTGCGTCTAGCGGTGGAGGTTTGATCCTTTACCAAGCCTATTGTAATCTATATGCTATGACAGGTAATGAGTGTTGATTTTCCATTTCCCTATTATGTTATAATTTATTATACACCCAAGTGAAAGAGAGATTCCCAAACACTTATGTGAGGTGCTAGTATATACTTTTCGTGCTTTTAATTATGAGGTCTAGAAGGTTGTGTTGTAAAATATGTTTAAAGAGTAGGTTAAATGACCTTTATATTGCTATTTTCTATATAGAAAAGCCCATTTGCTTATGGAGAAGCAAATCCTAAGTGTAGGGGTATTTGATGAGGTGTCATTTATACACTATTTAGGGGTCATTTAACCCCCTAAATCATGCAAATATGCCCAGATTATGTGCTTAATCGTTTGTTTTTAGGTTTTTAGCACCTGGATGTTATTTAGAGGAAATACACGTGACTTGGGCTCATTTGGAGAAGAAACGGACGAGATTACAGACCTACATCAAATCCATGATGAAATATTGTTCTCAGAGCATGGAGACATCATCGTAAGCATAAAGCGATGCCGTCGTGATCTATCTAGTGACGGCGTTAGAGATTTAGTGATGGCGTCAGGATGTGACTGACTTAAAGAGGATCTAGAATCATTGTAGCGACGGTGTCAGGATTACAACACGAAGCTGTCCCAACGATATCTCTATATATACTAAACTAATTTTATGGTTTTATGTGTGTAACTTTGTATAACTTTTGAAAGACGAACCCTAGCTCTTGTAACAGCTCCATAGGTCATTTTTAGGGCTTCAAAACCTTATTGTACTACCTTGGATACATGTTTTAATTCAAGTAAGGTTATTTATCATTAAACATTCAATATGTTTATGTGTTGTGTGATTGATTTATCTTCTTTCTTTTATTACAACATGCGAGGCTAAACCCTCCTTTGTATTTGCTTATGATTTCATGAAAGTCGGATTGTAGATCCTTTTACTGTTGCTTCTTGATTTATGATTATGCGCGTTAGGTTCTAGAAAACCAACTTTTGTTTGTATTGCTATAGACGCGCCTAGGGAAACGCGAGTGCATAGAAAGAATACCATCGGGTAATAGTCTTCATACTACCTTGCCGCCCATTTAATAATGTTGAACCCTCTAAATAAATATCACCAATGCATAGAAACGCCGGTTGGAGGCGGTTCTTATGGGGCCTAGTCTTATCTTCATACTACCTTACTTGTGCGTTGCCCTAACTGAATATTAAATAGATGACAGGTTCATGTAATCCGTTCATGACCTAGGAAATACTTACACAACTCATCACAAGTGTGACAAGGCAGCAAGATTAGGAGAAGCAATCTGATAAGTAATGCATGATTATGTAAATACATTTAATTATCATATAGTTATTACCAGTAGATTAGATATTAGTTTAATTAGTTGTTAAACAAACCAACCTCTCAAACCATATATTTACCTACTTTCTATAAAATATAAAAAAAAAAATAATCTTCTCTTAACCCCTAGAATTCTGTTAGACCGTGATCAAGCCTTCCTAACCTATTCCACTAGAGAACAATAACAACCCTCGAGTCTTGCCTATACTACTACAATGGTTAGGTACTCTGCCTAGAGAGTTGTAAAACTTCTTGTTTAAGTCCCTTACGAAGACGACATCACTCTTATCAGTACCAGTTTTTTGCCAATAAAAGCTAGATTTTGGCTTATTAAGTCGAACACCATTAATATGTCTTAACCTAGGCTACTGATCTGTCTTCCTACATTTATTTTTCTTTCTTTTAATATCCTTAAACCCATCACTAGTCTTATCTAAGGTATCCATATCCTACGTATTACAAGGCTCTGTAGCAATCTTAGATGGATCATTAAAAACAATCTTTTTAACATACTTAGGACATTGAAAAAATCATGTCCAAAAACTTTACATTCACCACAGTGAGGTGGTTTTCACACATATTTAACTCTTATAACTTCCTTAGTATACCCATTATCCTTTATATTTGGGGTAGCCATAATCACTTTCATTTTTAATTTAGACTTCGAATTACTTCAATAAGACTCGAATACTTCAATAAGAGCACAAATCAAAACTTATTAGACCTCTCTATGATTCACTCAATACTGACATAGTACTAGAAAAACATCCAATAATAACACTGAGGTTCTATCCAAGTTAATAATGTGTACTAGTAAAAACATCCAATAATACGGGTTTACCAATTTATGTAGCAATTAAACTCAAGCCAACCCTCGAGTAGACAAGGATCGGCACACCGTGTAACTTAACCCATACCGGAACATACGTAACCTCACCTTTTTTCAATGAGAATTTAGAAGACAATTTAGTATGAATAATATGTGATTTATGAATTATCCATGGACCCTTATGCAATACTTGTTCCGAACCTTCTTTAGATACAAATTTAAACAAGAAACCCCGTCATCAGTTCTCATTAGATTTTGCAATCTGAATTTGCTCCAAATGTTATTAACGTAATTTTGGACAATCAGGAATGCTAGACTTTTGCCAATAAAGTAACCCGCAAGAGTGTCTTCATACCTATTTTTTACCACATCAGCTACACCTGGTGGAAGAACACAATCATAGTTGAGTAAGAGGATGTGAAGCAATTCACTTTTCTAACTACATTGTCACATTCAAACTTTTGGCGTCACATTCAAACCAACAAATACTAACTACATCGCCACATTCAAACCAACCAATACTAACTACAATCGTACAAATAAGAACATATTGTGGTCTTGGCTACTTGTAGTCTCAGGAAGTGGTTTCGGGCTGGGTTCGGTTGTCCTCACTATCTAGGGTCTCCCCGATGTCTTGCCTTCTCGATAGTGGTCTCGGCTGTACAAAAAGCAACACCATAAACTTTTGGCAACGACATGTCCCCGGGGTACCAAAATAGCTAAACAATAAATACTAAGTGGCCGGCTTCTAACCTTATTCTTGGCTTATTACTCAGGCTGATTCGCGGCTCATCCTCATTCTCGGCTTAATCTTGGCTTAATTTTGGCTGAAAATAACAAACAACTTTAATAAGTTATTACAAGCTTCACCAGCTTATAATTCTGAGCTTATTTAAGCTTATTAATCAGCTGATTAAAAGCTTATTACCATAAGTTATCTCTCGGGCTTATTTCCATGGCTTATCTCTCAGCTTATTTCAGAGGATTATAAACAAAAGAAGAATTATCATATAGGAGGAGTAAAAGAAGAATTATCAAATAAAGGAGAGGAGGCAGAGGAATTGCTTATTTCAACTGCTTATTTCGAGTGCGCGTGTACAAGTGTTCTGGTGAAGGTGGTGGTGGTGGTGGGAGGTGGTGAAGGTAGTGGTGGTGAACAGAGGAAATGGTGGTGGTAGGAGGAGCTGTGATGGTCGCCGATGGTGGTGGGAGGAGATGGTTTTTGTGGTATAAATTTTTTTGTTCTAAGTGTGAAACCTAGATCCAGTTATACTTTATAATTATCCCTGGCGATATGTCACCGGGAAAACTTTAAGAATTTGTCGTTTAGCAAAATTGGCGTGATAATGAAAATTTTAGTGGGACGTGAACCAATAATCCCCGGCGACATGTCGCCAGGGAATGGTTTTTTACAAAAACATTTTATTATGTTTTTAATATTTATTATTTATAAAATATATTTTATAATTATATATTTTATAAATAATAATTTTTAAATATAATTATTAGTTTTTTTATATTAATTTATATAATTATTTTTTATAAAATATATCATTATTATTTATATAATTATTTTTTTTTAAATATATAATTATATAAATACTAATAATAAAAACATTCCGGTTTCTCGGTTCGTTTCGGTCCGTTCGGTCCGGTTTCTTGATTCGTTCTGGTCTGGTCCGATGTGATAGGTTTGGTTTCTCTGTTTTGTCTAGGATCTCGGTTTGGTCCTGTTTCTCATTTCGGTCCGGTTTCTCTGTCCGGTCAGGTCAGGTTTCTTTATTTGGTCTGGTTTGGTCGAGATGTTATCGTTGAACATCTAACGTATAGCGGATGAGTTGATATGTTATCGTTGTACTTTAGATGCTCAACGAATGAGTCGATATGTTATCGTTGTACATTAGATGTTTAACGGATGAGTTGATATGTTGTCGTTGTACATTAGATGTTCAATAAATGAGTCGATATGCTATCGTTGTACATTAGATGTTCAATAGATGAGTCAATATGCTATCGTTGTACATTACATGTTCAACGGATAAGTCGATATGCTATCGTTGTACTTTAGATGTTCAACAAATGAGTCGATATGCTATCGCTATACATTAGATGTTCAATGGATGAGTCGATATGCTATCGTTGCACATTAGATGTTCAACGGACGAGTCAATATGCTATCGTTGTACATTAAATGTTCAACGAATGAGTCGGTATGTTATCGTTGTACATTAGATATTCAATGGATGAGTTGATATGTTATCGTTGTACATTAGATGTTCAACGGATGAGTCGATATGTTATCATTGTACATTAGATGTTCAGCGGATGAGTCAATATGCTATCGTTGTACATTAGATGTTCAACGGATAAGTCAAGATGCTATGGTTATACATTAGATGTTCAACGGATGAGTCGATATGTTATCGTTCTACATTAGATGTTCAACGGATGAGTCGATATGTTTCCTGTAGCTACTTTAAAGATGTTAAAAGTGGTAGTAATGCAATACCAATTTTGTACTTTTAATACGCGTAGATGATACACTCATTTTTAAGGAATGGGAGGATTATTGAATGTGTTAAGCAAGAATCAAGGTTGAAAATAATATCAAGCAAGTATTGGAGTTCAAAATGGGGAGATCGAAGATTTTTATAACCTTATAGGGATTCATCACGAAAGATGCCTTGTATGTATCTTGGAATTCCGATTGGTGTAAACATGAAAAAAGTTGATAGTCAGAAAATAGTTGTTGAAAAGTTTAAAAAAACATTGGGGAATTGGAAAACAAAAATGATATCTGTTAGGATTAAAAGTCTTCTTAAGATGTTTGAAGTTAATGTTGCTCAGTCTAAAGTTATTGTTTCTCAGAGGAATTAATACTGCTGGTGAAATTCAAGGAAAATATTCTAAGTGGTTAATGCAGCTAGTGCAAAAGTTAAAGTTTCTAGTGCAATGTTAAGACTGCTGGAATGTTACTGCTGCTAGTTATAAGTTAGTACTATTTGACTTAGTACTACTTATGAGATATGTATAAGTTGTTTAAATAAAAGATCATGATTACTTAGGAAAGTATTGTAAGCCATTAAGGACTCATTGGTGTATAAAAGGAGGTCATAGGGCATAGAGTTATAATATACATTCGATAGAATTCACATCAGAATCATAATCTTCTTTAGTTTTTTATAGCTTCAAGGTTCACAACCCTAATACTATTAAGAGTATTCGTATTAATGTATTGAAGCTTATTGTGTTTACTTGTGTGTTACTATTTCATTAAGAATTATTCTTATTGATTAAAGATTAGATTCCGCATAATCTTTAATATATTTAACAAAGTTTCTACTATAGTTGTGTTGGATTTATCTAGCATAACTAAACCTTAACAAGCATAAGGAATTAAAGATCTATTGAAGTGGGATCAACAAGTGGTATCAGAGATTGTTAAGAAGCTTTGAATAAGAAGAACTTATTTGAATACATAATATCTCTTTGCTAGAAGATATGGATTCAGAATCTGCACATATGGTGACTGCATACAAAGTTCCCATACTTAAATCTGGTGAGTATAAGATCTAGAGGATAAGGATAGAATAGTACATCCAGATGATTGACAATGCTCTATGGGAGGTGTGACAACCATGACTTGAGTAGGTTCGTCAAACCGTAGTGTTGACCTAAATGTATTTGTTGCAATGTATGGTTATGTGTTTATACGTGTTTATATGTGTTTGTGTAGGATATGTGAGATTGGATAATCAATCCATTGAGCGTGATCGCCTCATTGGGATTGGATTTGTGTTGAATTTTGTGAAGTTCATTTCGTTCACTTTTGGTGACAATAAAATGATTTTGGTGATTGACTATATGTGACCAAGAACATGATTATTTGTGATATAAGCGGAATATCCGATACTTTGTAAGTAATTATACGTATACTATGTTTGTGTTAGTAATTTAAGATAAGTTTAGGTTTTAGAGGTTAAGTTAAGAGAAATGAGTTATTTGATGGAGAAATTTTATTTTAATCACTTATAGTGATAATAAAATTGATTAGGTATTTTGAGAGAATTGTTTTGGTTAATATGTGGATGTCTAGGTGATGGATTAAAATGGGAAGTGTGTCATTTGTGAAAGAAATGAGTTTGTTAAAATATGAGAGTTTTTGGAAGACTTTCTATTTTTAGAAAATGAATTTGTGAAATGAAAAGTATTTTTGGAAAGTTAATTATTTTTAAAAGTCTAGTAAATTGCGTTTAAGCAAAAAGGTATGTGCAAATAAGCTTAGGTTTTTATAAAAACTTAAGGTAAAGCAAATAATTAAGTAATTAATAAATAAATAAAAAAATATATTTTTTTAGATGAATAGTAAAAACGAATTTAAAGAGGATAAGGGGAAAGAAAAGAAAAAAAGAGAGTTTTAAAAGGAAACAAACTATAATTATATATTATCTATAATTAATTAGGGGCCTATAAATACAAAATAAATCCCATAACCCTTCTCCCCTATTGCTCGACCGATCCAAAGAAAAAAAAGAGAAGAAATTTTTTAGGGTTTAAGGTATTTTCTAATTCTTTGTTTAATTCTAGTTTTTATTTTAATTCTTGTAATCTAAGCATGATGGATTGGGTTTAATCATGAAAATAAATTAGGGTTTTAAATTTTCTGGAGTTTATAGTTTGATGATGATTGTTTGATCATTGGTTCAATTGGTTTCGTGATTTAATCATGCGTTAGGGTCTAGATCGCCCGAATTAGTTGTTTAATTCACTGCAGAAAATTAGGCAGTTTTGTAACGGTCATAAATCAATCATAAATTATCAAATAAACAATTTACAACATACTGTAGATAACCACAGAGAGTCTACTTTCCAGCAAAGTTGGTCTCGTAAGTTTTTATGGTTGGGAAGTGGGTCAAAAGGTCTTTACAAAATCAGTGTGTAAAACTGTGATGAATTTCAGTTTTGATTTTCATTTTTCTAAAAATACTTAGACATCTAGTTAGAGGCTCTAAATCACGTGGAAGTTAGTTTATATATTGTGTGTGACCCCTGAATTTTTTCTAAGTAGGTTATGAAGTTTAAGTGGGTTATCTAACGTCATACTTTTAGGGGGTCAGATTCTGGCCGAATTCTGGACACTTTGGATTAATGAATTTCTAAAGGGTATTTGTAAAAGGGTAATGACTTTGGGAGAGCTAGGAGAGGTTCATAAGACATATATGTAGCATGGTGAATTTTGGTTAGAATTATGGAAGTGTTTAAGTGGTGCGTTTAGGGCGCGTAAGTGAGTATAAAATTCTGCTCTAATCCAGAAAATTTAAAGTGTAGTATTGAAGTATAAATTGCATATATAAGAGTTAAAAAAGGGTGAAATCAAGTATAGAACTATGGTAGATAGCTTAGATATCCATCATAGTTGAGTTTACATCATATTGGGTTGAATGCCTAATTGATGGTAGCTTATTGTGTGCTTAATTGTTTAGATTATCCGTGAAGTGTTTGTGAAGCTTTTGTTGAAATCGTCTGGGAAGCTAAGCATCAGGTGAGTTTCATAGCCCCTTTTTCTTATGTTTTCTTGGGGTGAAAATGATGCTATGAGTATTAAATGTTTTAGTTACTGTGATAATGTGTTTTAAATGAAGCATGGGCTATACGAGACTATTGTATGTTATGTGCTACTTGCTAATGTGATATGGATTGTTGTGCTTGAGCGTGACCGTCTCAAGGCATTGGTGGATTGTTAGTAGTGAGCGTGACCGTCTCATTGCTGTGGATTGTTAGTAGTGAGCGTGACCGTCTCATTGCTGTGGATTGTTAGTAGTGAGCGTGACCGTCTCATTGCTGTGGATTGTTGATAGTGAGCGTGATCGTCTCATTGTTGTGGATCGTGGGACACGTTCCGTTCCCTTGTTTGTGAGGTTGAGCGTGACCGTCTCAACATGGTTTGGTGTGTTTGCATGTTAGCTTGTATGATAGTTCGTTTAATGTCCTGCTATGCTATAATGTTTTGATAATCACAGTAATTGGATTTAAAGGTTTGTTTTGCGTGTCTTAAACCTATGACTCTCACCAACCATTGTGTTGACGGTTTTAAGCATCATTTTCAGGTGAGCTTAATGGTGCTAAGATAGAGCGCAGTGGCTAGAAGAGACCGTATGATGCTTGGAGTTTATTTATGCTTTCTGTTTTGAATAATTGCGTTTGCATGAATTGTTTGGATTATGTTTTGCATGTCATTTATTGACGAGACCTCTTTCTCATTAATAAAGACACCATTAGGTTTTGGGTATTGTTATGACACTTTGTGTCTTTGCTTTACTTTAGTATTCATTTTAGTATTCTCTATATAGACACCATGTGTTGTGATGATATCCATTCTTGTTTACGCCTCGCGTTTCCGCCTTGGCGGGGTGTGACATTTCATTTTAGTATTCTCTATATAGACTCCATGTGTTGTGATGATATCGATTCTTATTTACGCCCTTGTGTTTCCCGCCTTGGCGGGGGTTGTGACAGTTTTTTAAAATTCGAATAAGATGTGTATGATGTGTATAAAAATATTAATTTTCACTTGACTCTTGTTGGAAGGCACCCCTAGGGGACAGTGGTGGCACAGTGTATTTGGAGGGTACACATCAACGCTTTGATAGGTCTTGAGGCTGTGGTTTGCTCTTTGAGAGCTTCTGCTTTCATCTTGATGAGATCTTGAGACCAAAGTATTTGCTCGAGGGTCAATTGCTTCTGTGGTGTGAAGGTCGCTAAATAATTCGCTTTTGAGTAATTAGGTGGTGCAATCTTAACCTTATGAGTCACACACTTTGGGTCTTTCATTTTGTCATTCATTTTTCCTCATAGTGATTGCAGCTATCTCATAGGGTTATCCTCTGGTGTTGTGTACTATAGCCGGAACATGACTTGTTTTTGTTAATTTTCAATAAACCATTTTTTACGCAGGCTGAACTTGCTTTGCACGGGTGAGGCATAAAGGGTTTATTGTGTAGCCAATATCTACCTAATTTTGTTTATTTTATTAGGCTTTGTCTTGCACAACATGTGGAACTGTTTGATTGAGATGGTTTGGTTTGTATAATTTATCCATTGACCTTTTTCTTTTTTAACGCCTTTCATTGGTCCAAAATTTCATTCATATGGTATTGTTTTCTTTATGTTTAAAATCATTTTTCACAATGACGTAACTTCTTCTACCTATTAATACTTGTTATGGTTGAAGGGTAGATGAAAGTTGCATTTTATACAGAATGACGTTCCTTTTCAGGAGTTTCTTCCTTAGTATTACGGTCAGTGATTACTATTCTTATTGTTCATCAATCTTTGTTCTCTTTCCGTTAATTCAAACTTGGCCCGTCTTTCATATAGTTCAACTTGTTCCTTATGTTGAAAGTTCATCAGTGTTAATGATTTGGTTGTCTACTGTGTTTCGTGTTATGACGAGACGGCCTGGGGCATGCTAGTTATGCATATCATTTTAAATATTCACTCATGTTATGCATTATTTAGTGTGTGTGATCTTGAAGATTCATTTACTTTGTATCAAACTGGTACGGTGTGGCCTATTACATTTTGTGCATTCGGAATCTTATTACTTTCACTCGTATAATTAGCATGTGAGTCAACACGTTATTTTGGTTGTACTTCGTCATGCTTCTGTGTTCTTCTTGTTGTTTTCACAAACTGCCATCCTGATAAGTGTTCATGGGTGGGTACTCAGATAGAATGTCCAATTCATTAGTCGCGACCGGGGTGTGGTGCCTTCATTATAAAAGGATCGGTAGATGACTAGATTAGCCAGTGAACTTAGTCTGTGTTGTGGGAGCCTCATCAACATCAGATCAAAAGCATCAATGTCATCTGCTTGAAATACATTGTCCCTCATTGATTCTAAATCCTGAACGGTTGCTCATCCATCTTCTTCATCAATAT
This sequence comes from Tanacetum coccineum, assembly GCA_026074375.1. NCBI lineage: Eukaryota > Viridiplantae > Streptophyta > Magnoliopsida > Asterales > Asteraceae > Tanacetum > Tanacetum coccineum. The sequence goes on along the minus strand of BQNB010008296.1, from coordinate 47,682 downwards.
GTTGGTCTGTCCACTGCAATAAACAATAACTGCTCTTCATCCAATGCCACCCCATTCTCCTAAGCTTGCATCAGTAACATCTTGTCTTTGAAGTATTTAAAGTTCTATAGACGCTTGGTTGTAGTACTGTGTCGGTGCTATGTTGGCCTATTATACCATTTGCAGTTTTTCTGTAGCACTTAAATCTGCCTTGCTTGATCTTGGTTTAGACGTATTCCCTAACTATGTGCTATACTACCCCTGTACCTAGCTGCTACCTCTACCACGTGCATTGTCCACTTACCTTTTATTCTGTCAACCATGAACATTCTATAAACCACAACTCCCCCGTTCATGATAACGGTTGCGGGGTTCAGTGTTATTTGTCGTAGGTCTGAGTTGAGTGTTGTGTTGTTGGTAGGTTTGGTTTGTGGGTTTGGGTGGAGAGCGGTGGGTGGGAAAGTCGGGGGGTGATTATTTACAGTGGTAGTGGCTTTAAGTGGTTTTATACACGTTTGTAATTTTCTCAATGAAACAATGAGCCCCAGAATGACACAAAACATAATAACAGTGAAATATATGTGTTTTTGTTTTTATGTATGTGCAGTTACACCAAATATTTAAAGACAAGGACATATCCGGACAAAACCTGAGCATGGGATAGGAAAAAGTCACAACAAATGAGTCTGCGGTGCGCTCGGGGTCTTATTAGGCCGGCCCAATAACGCACATTTTTATGGGTGGCCAGCCATATTTGATCCTTATGCCCATGTTGCCTAAGCCCATATAAAATGGCTCTTTTAAGTTTCAGAATATAATGATTTGGAATGAAAATGGGGCTCATGTGAGGCTGGGCGTAATTAATTCTCCCTTGTGATTGTGCCTTTCCCATACTCGATTCTTTGACCATACAAAATCCGACACTGCATAAAATGACATAAATTTCATTTCAATTATGTTGCGAGTTGGTAATCGGTAAGTAGTATGTTATTCATGAATGGGAACGTAGTGTTGTAGGTCATTGGTTTGAGGAATCTGTATTAGCCTTTGTAAGCGATAGCTAACTTTGATTAATTCATAATTTTAACTATAGGAGAGACACTTGTCGTGGTTTAAGTTTGTTGCTATATGCGGAAAATCTTAACACAAGTACTAGAGAAAAATTGTAAACTAACTTCGTATATTGCTATCTGTGAATTTCTATATTTAGAATACTATTTCGATCTCACTTTAATTACATATGATACATATTGGTTCCTTTCTTCTAACTCTTAACATGGACTTCTTTTATACACCTAAAGAAGTCATTAGAGTTTACAATATTTTCCTAACATATCAGTCAATCATTTATGACAATACCATAATTAAGTTTTCATTATGTTCTAACATATGTGGTCAACATTAATCAAATGTATTCAATACTTTTCCATAATCAGTTGTACATCCTCAAAATCAACATTAATCACTTCATTAAACTTCTCATTCACATAAAGTCTTCATTCATAAAGTCTATCAATCATTCATTAATGTCTTTCATATCAACATATAAGTCTTCAATTCTAAACATAAAGTCTTCAACCATAAAGTCTGTGGGCTCTCAATCATCATTAATGTCTTCATTCAACATTAATGTCTCTTGTTGAAACTTTCTTTTATCATTGACTGTCGGCTTATCTATTTAACAGATATTAAGAAGACTTTTAATTCCCAACAAATCCTCCCCTAAACTTGTGTTATTCATCCGGATTATCATCTAATGGATTATGTCTTCTTCATTAAAAGATTCTAATCTCTTAGTGATGATTTGGTGATGCCTTCCATAACTTCGTATTACATACTTAACTTGTTTTTATGATTAATTTAAGTAATCATGGTAATATCTTCTCAGAAACAATATATTTAATCATATCCCTGTTTGGAATGCCATCATTACCCAAGCTGTCTTTATCACCAGAGGACTTTAACTCTTGCAGTCAACCTATCTTTGCAGTCAACAACTTTGTGTAGTCCTTTTCACAATTCCATATGAGTTCTTGACTTTCCTTCTTTTCAAGCTACGCAATCTCACTTGTTGAGAGGTATTTCGTATTCTCCATATATCCAAGAACCTATGGTAAGAAAATTTAGATTACATATTTCCTACAATCCTCCATAATTTGAACTTCACTTTGTTAACAATTCAAGTTTCTTCTGATTGAGTTTTTTGAGGATTATATCCAAAGCACTTCTTGGACTTGCATTCTATACATCTTTATGATCTTCTGCTTTGTGATGTTATTGTATGCATATCATTACTATTTCACTTTCAATCTTGAATTTACTGTCTCATCTCTTTCTGCATCATAGCAACATAAATTATGGTTTGTAGATTTTTGGCGTAATACTACACCATCCTATAAACGGTATTTGATATTCTTTACCAGTAGCCCGTTTGCTATGCGGATATGTCAAATATTTCATTGACAAAAATTTGGTTATGATGTGTTGCTAACTTACCAGACAGTTTTGGTTTAAACTGTCAACCATCAACGGAAATTTGACTTGTCTTACCAAACACCGTATTGCTTTTGGACTAGCAATGTTCATGTCGCAATAAAATGGTTGCATTGTAAACCAATATAGTTTCTTAGCAAACTATCTAGTCTATCAACAGGATTTGGAGTAGTCTTTACAAGAACTGATTTGATCCTGACATGGATTAGCCAACTCTTTAACCATGAAGGCAAGAGTGAGTTGAGAAACCTACATTTTGGTAAATTGTCAACCATAGAAACGGATTTGGACGTCTTTTAAAACAAGCTGTTTGCTCTGGTTTATAGTCTAGCCAGTTCTTATGCCTATTAGCTTTGGTGAATCTTGATGTCCATATTATTGTGTGGTGGTTAGCGAACACCAACATAAACTTCTTCACCCCCCACCCCATTTAACTTATGCTAGTTTATAAATTCAGTAAGAACAACTGAAAGTAATTACAGTTTTGTCTAATCAACTAGTAGAACCAAAAATTAGTGTTGTCGATATCGGGTTTAAACTAGAAGCTTTAATCTAAAGCTTATTAGCAGTAATTACAAGTACTCAAACTCAGTATAATCTTACACCCAAGCCACTGAACCAACAACATTAATTTCCTTAAGACTTCATTTAACGTTAGCAATCTCATTTCAATATCCATCCCTAAAAACTAGGGATTTCATAACCGATTCATTTAAGACTTTTCTTTACCTGCAAAAAGTTAGTTCAACAGACAAAGAAAACAGAAAAAAGAATCCATATCATTTTGTGCATTTACTCACTAACGGTTAATTACTCTAAGGCAGTTTTGAGTTATAACTAATGTATTAACTTCTATACTTAACAGTACTAATAATCTGACAGTACTAACATTTGTACCGGCAGCAATAACTATATATAACTTTTAAGTTATTAGTTTCTCTTGGGGACCCAAGCCATTGCTGACTTGAGTTTGCCTTGTGGATCTCTAAAATATACAGTTTTAACAAAATTGGATCTACTATCATAATTGGAGTTTGGTCTTGTTTTTCTCCAATTATAACTTGCTGAGGTCTTAACGGCAGTTCCTCCAAATTGTCCCGTTACTGCATGGAGAATAAGTCTTTCGTGCTGTATTTCAAATCTTGGTCTACTCACGGGTGAATGAGATTTAGAAAAATACCTTCTTTGATTAAGTTGATTCACCTAAGGTCTTTTAGGACTAAAGTTGTTTGAGGTCTTGGTAGGTACTGGCTGTCTAGATCTAACAGTATTAACATTAGAACTACCAGTATTAACTCTAGGCCTAACAGGGGATTAAACTTTGTTTTACCTACAGTATTAACTTAGATCTTGACAGATATTAACTATTTACCCTAACCAGTATTAATTTTTATGCCAACAAAATTACTTGTTTGTCTACCGTGGTTATCAATATTAGGTCTAACAGAAATTAATAGTTTGTACCTACCAAGTATTAATCTTGGTTCCTAACAGAACTAATTTTTTGGCCTTACCAGCATTAAGTGATACTGGTTTATGGAGCAAATTGTTTAGCATGATTAATCTTGATCTAGTTTTAGTACATACTAGTTTTGCCACCACTCATTACCATTTATTAAGAAACCTTTGTTTCATTAAACTCTCAGCCTCTCTTGCAATTTTCTTTTCATAATAGTCCAATCTGATCAAATGAACTTAGGCTTGCCACAAACAAAAAACATTTCTTCATTTGTGAATGAGTAACTTCCCCTAGTTCTCTTTCATCTCATAGCATTCCAATTATTTCCTGTTAACTTTTGGGGGGGGCTTGATATTTGATTGGTTGCTAGGTGTTTTTGTTATGTTGTGAGACATCAACTAGAGTTCAACTTCTTTGACTAATTTCTTAACAGCTAGAGTATAGGTAAGTATTTTTGCTTCTTGTTCACCTAACTGATTCATTTGTTCATCACACAGGGTTTTAAGCCTATTATATGAATCAATGCAAGTTTTAGAACATAATGAAACCTCAGTACTTGAGCTGATTGCCATGAGTGCACGATTTGTCTTTTCATCCTCTACTATATGTTCTCCCTATTTGACAACACCATCATCTATAGTTTGCAAACAGTTTTGATTCTGCTTTTTCTTTCCAGCTCCTTGATCTTGATAAAAAGAGTCTCTTTTCTTTCCATCATTTGTCCCCTTAGATGGGAATTATCTAACAAAATGACTAGTGTTGTGACATTTGAAACATTCAAGCTTCTTTTTGTCCAAACCAACACGTTTGTTTCCATCAATCCGGACTCTCCTTCCAGTCTTTTTGTAAAACTTCTTTATTCGAATAGCTATCATTGCTATATGCCAGTTTATGTCCATCTCTTCAATGTCTATATCATTAATCTGTTCCAGGTCTTCATGAAGCAAGTCTAAATCTTCAGATTGTTTGGCAAAGAGTGAATAAATAACTCCATCAGCAAAACTAGCAGGAACTTCTCTTTCTTGAAAATTGTTTGAAGAAGTAGGAGTACAAGTACGATAGGCACCAGTATGACCAGATTTAACCTTGTTAGTTCTGCTCTTGCTGTGTGAAACAAAAGCAACATTTTTAGCACTTGCAGATGATTTTGAGGTACTTGTGAGTTCTTGCTCAAAAACTCTAAGGTTATTATACAAGTCATCAATGGACAAAGTGTCAACATCTGGTTTAGTTCTCATTGTCATTGCCAGATTTGACCAAGCTGGGGGCAAAGATCTGAGAAACTTGTGATTTGTATCCTCAGTTGACACTTTAGCACCATGGGCTTCCAACTGTGAGAGAAGTTGTTGGAACCTATCATAACCCTTTTCTAACCCTTCTGAACTTGATATAGTAAATGCTTTAAACTGTTGTTTTAAAACAGCTTTCTGCATCTTCTTTGAATTTGCATTACCACCAAACCTAGTCCTTATGGCTTCCTAAATTTCTTTTGCATCGTCCATTCCATGAAATCTTCTCAGATGTTCCTTGGGAATGGCCATAAGTAAGATGGTTCTTGCCTTCCTTTCCTTTTCAACAGCATGAATTTCTGCAGCAGATACTGGTGGAAGTATTCTAACAACACCATCTTTTCCAGTTGAGATTCTCTTCTTTGAATTTCCATTCTGAATTACCTTCCAAACATCATTATCAATATATTCAAGGTAATGCTCCATCTCCATGGCCCATATATCATACTCCTCCTTCTTCAGAATTGGGAGTTTGATATTTGAAATAGTGGTTGTTGTAGGAGTGAGTTGTTGTTGTTGTTGTTTTGGTTTATTGGTTGCAGTACCATTGTCTGATGCATCTTCATGGTATGATGCTTCATCATCACTAAGATGTTGAGAGAAATCATCATTAGCAGGTTGAGACATTTTTCTAGATCTGAAAGTGATTGTTTGTGTTCTTGTGATTCTTCTTACTCAGAGTCCCTCTAGAGGCTTTGATACCACTTGATGGTCCAAATTCTTGGATCTGTTTAGCCTTTTGAAAGACAATAGCTAACTTGAATAAATCCAAATCAACTATATGAGAGACAATGACTATGAATACTATGTGCTAATGCAGAATCTTAACACAAGTACTAAGAAGAACACAATGTAAAACTTTGCTATTTGCTATTAATTTCTATTAGAATTCTATTCCAATCTCTTACTAAACATTATGCCGTAGGGTTCCTTTTATACACCAAGGAAACCCTAATGGGCTTTACAAACGTGTAAAAGGATAATGCATATCCTTTCCTAAGATATCTCCTAAGATATCTCTAAGATAACTATTATAACTATTCTGTTACATAAACAGACTTAACTAGACAAGGCCAGTACTAACTATAGTACTGCCAGACTTAACTTAGTACTGGCAGACTTAACTATGTCTATCAGACTTAACTCTATAACTACCAGACTTAAGTCTGTTTACAATAATTCCTAACAGAATTGCTGAACCTTCACCCATTTGTGATTGGTTTTGTACCACCATTGTTTGAAATAAAGGTGTTACTCTACCAGAAAAACCTTTGCCTATTCTTCTCATGTTTCCAAAAATCTTTTTAGTGTGGTAGGGTGCAATATAAATTCTCTTATGAGTTGGCAGCCCATCAAATTGTTTGTCTAAAAATATTTGTACAAACTCTGGATACATCATAAATTTAGCATGTTTACTATCCAAGTTTCTAATCATACTATCAAAAATCAATTTTGAAAAGTTAAATTTCTAGTTTGTGGCTAAGCAGATAATGGCAGATGCCATAGTACTACTAAACTCATTCCATGCAGTAGTCTTTGGACTTAGACACTGTAAAATAGTATGAATTAGAAATTTCCATTGTAGGGAAAAGAATGGTTTATAAAAAGTTAGCTTTTGTGAAATTTTCTCTTACCCCATCAAATGTAAGGTTGTTCTAAAATGTAAATTTGGTAAATAAATCATACCATTTCCTCATTCTGCATAGTTGATGATCTCTTCTAACAGTCGATTCAAGTGATGATTATCTTCTTGCCAATACTAGGCACATGTAACTGTTCATTCCCCTTGTGTTTTGGCCTTAATGTAAAGAACCAAAACTGTTCAGATGCAAGAAAAATTATATAGTAGGCATTAACGTTAATGCATACCTTATAGGGTGTGCATCAAATAAATCTACAATTTGTTCAAACCCATCACTCTCTATAGGTTTAGACAAAAATGCGACCATATTATGAGTATCTGCAAACTTTAGAGTCGCCATTTGTGTTGGGTTTTGATAATGGATGATAAAATTAAGTTAGGGTTTGTAATTAGAGAGTATATAAGAGAATGAAATCGATTAAATGATTGATTGAAACCCTTGATCGAATTATTTATGAAAAATACCTTCAACAACCCAGCAGTAGTAACTCAACAATTGTAAGTTATCCCTGGCAGCATTAACTTTGAGTCACCAGCATTAACCTCAATTCCATTCTAAACAGCTTTTTTATCATAAATTTAATACTTTTCTTTGCATTTCCTGCAAAATGTTAGTCCAAAAACCAAGAAAACACAAACCATAGCTATTTTTAAATTATCCACTGCTATTATTATGACCTAGCAGTATTAAGTATAACTAACAGTAGAAACTCAGCAGGTATGAAGTATAACCAGCAGTACTAATTATACTTAATAGCAGAAATTTTTAATGACATGAATAACATGAATAACAGTACTAATTCTTACAAAAACTCTACAAAAACATAAAGAGATAAAAGACTAAAAATTTAGCATTCCAATACTAGCAATCAAATATTGAAATTTACTTACATCGAAAGCTTTTGTAAGCAAATCTGCAACATTCTTGTCAGTATGGATTTTGACCATTTGAATTATTTTTTTTCATTACAATCTCTAATAAAATGATGTCTGATCTCTATATGCTTTGTTTTTGAATGAAAAACAAGATTTTTAATTATGCAAATAGTACTGTTATTGTCAATAAAGATCTTGGTATACATAAATTTATACCCATAATCAAGTAGTTGATTCTGAATCCAAAGCACTTGTCTACAGCAACTTGAAGCAACCACATATTTAGCTTCTATTGTGGAATTTGCAACCATTGTTTGTTTCTTGCACTGCCATGATATTAATCTACATCCAAGGATTTGACAACCTCCTATTGTAGACTTCCTATCAAAGCTTGCTCCAACATAATCACTATCAGTGTATGCTACCAAATTAAAAGGAGAATCTTTTGGATACCAAAAGCCCAATTTTGATTGACCTTTTAAGTACCTAAAAATCCTTTTCACAACATGAAGATGTCAAACCTTTGGATTGACTTGGTATCTAGCACATGCATACACTGCAAACAATGATGTCAGGTCTTGAAGATGTAAGATACATCAATGAACCAATCATTGACCTATAGATATGAACATCCACTTCTTCACCATCTTCATCCTTGAGCAGAGGCTTTTGAGTTTCCATTGGTGTGCTTGCAGTCTTGACTTCTGTAAACCCGAATTTCTTTAAAATTTCAGCAACATATATATCTTAACTAATAAATATGCCATCCTAGCTCTGATACCACTTGTTGATCCCACTTTAATAGATCAAATTCCTTAAGCTTGTTTAAGATTTAGTTATATTAGATAAATCTAACACAACTATTATAGAAACTGTGTTTGATTGTATTAAAGATTATGCGGAATCTAATATTTAATACTAAAGGAAATTATCAATGAAACAGTAATAAACATACAATTCAACAAATAAGCTCCAATATTATTAATGATAATAATACGAATACTCTCAAAGTATTAGGGTTACAAAGACATTGAAGCTATGAAAATTGATAAAAGATAATATCAAACTCTATGCCTTAAGACCTCCTTTTATATACCAAGGAGTCCTAGTCGGCTTATAATACTTCTCTAAGTATCTAAAATCTTTTCTATAAACAACTAATGCATATCATATAAGTAGTACTAACTAGCATCATTAACTTGATATTCACTAGCAGTGTAACTCAAGCATTTTTTCATAGCAGCATTAACTCAGGCTGGAGCAGTCTTAACTTTGTACTAGCAGTAATAACTACTTATCATATTTTCTTTGAAGTCTCTAAGCAGTACTAACTCCAGCTGAGCAGCATTAACACAAACATGGCAGTAGGATCCAAAAACAATATCGCAGAAGACTTTTAAATTAATATACATATTACCAAGACCTTGAATGGTATGAGGCTCTAGAAGATAGAGAACTAAAAGATGAAGCCTTACGGAATAAAGCTATCATGGAAGGTTTGATCAATAATGATGAATCAAGCAATGATTGTTGGAAAAGATGGAAGAGCCATGAGATTTACTACCACAATTATGATGAAGGGGAATATGAAAATGAAACTCATAAAATAAGACATGAGTTATGTGGTATCGAAACTCGCAAGTACCGGTTTGCCAAATAAAAAGATACAAGATGATCAAATATTCGTTCAATGATGAAGAAGAATATGTTGTCGTAAAAGAAAATGAATACGACAATCTTACAAGCACAAGTGAAAAGGCGTGCCGAACTTACCAGGAAATCTTTTGGATAATGGACGAAGGGGGGATGGTTATGCGCACCGAGTGAGAAGCTAAAGAAAAGTCTAACTTAAAGACTTCGTTGTAAACAAAAGTGCTTCCCGGGAGACAACCCGAATTGTTAATTAATTTTATCGAGTCTGTCTTCCCAGACATCAATACGGCGTATCCGCTCCATACCATATGACGTATTGATTGTCTGGACGTTATCAGTCTTTATTTTTTATGCACTTTAAAAATATTATTGTTAGTTCTGTCAATACGGCGTATTCATGCACATGATACAGCGTATTCAACAGACTGGCCCTTATTTATATACTTTTTACAAGTTTCTCAATACGGCGTATTCCAGTTCATGGATACGGCATATCGATCTCCTGTATAATTTGTTTAGTTTAGTTTAAATTAACCGTAGGTACCAAGATAGGAATACACGTTTTTTCCTATATTTTATATAGGACCTTGGAAGAAAAAAAAATATCAATGAATATTGGTGAAGAATTTACAAATCTGGAAGAACTTAAAGTGTTGGAGTCTTGAAACTTCAAGGTGGCTATTCAACATAATCTTGCTAAAAACCTCAACATGGAGAATCTACCGAGCACATATCAGGGGAGTTTCCCATTTTAATTCTTTTTAATTACCATATTTAATGTTCTATCTATACAACGAGGATGTTGTATAATTCAAGTGGGGGGATGGAATTAGAATGTTTACTTGTCCTAATTTTCACACTTAAATAGCTTATATTAAAAAATTTTCAAGCATTCTTTTGTGAATATTAACGTGGTACATAACAAACACTCAATGTATCCCGTATTAGATATTATGAGGATTTAACTGTTGATCCTACTTCAATGAATCTTGAATTCCTTAGCTTGTGTAAGGTTTAGTTATGCAAGATGAATCCTACATAACTTAAGATAGAAACTTTGTTTGATAAATCTAAAATTATGCGAAATATAATCTTTAATGTAAGAAGAATTCTTTAATGAAACAGTAACACAAGAACACAATTTAATTCAACAACAAAAGCTCCAATATTATTATTACAAATAATACGAATACTCTCTTAGTATTAGGGTTACAAAACCTTGAAGCTATGAACATCTCTATGACTCATTTTTGGTACATAGAACTCTATACCCTAGGACCTCTTTTTATACACCAAGGAGTCCTAATGGGATTACAATATTTTCTTAAGTTATCATGATCTTTTAAACAAATAACTTATACGTATCTTTTTCAAAAATATCTCATACATATCACATAAGCAATCAGTCTTTATCCTTTCAGCAGTTGTAATCTTTCTGCCTATAGTGACTTTTTATTACAAGAACTATTAACTTTCACAACCAACAGTAGTAAACTTTTGTACAGAGTTATCTAAATGTGTACAAGCAGGCTATTAAACTACTTAGAAAGTTTTCTTCAATCTTCAACAGCAGTACTAAGTTACACTAGCACTACTAACTTTACTCTAGCAGTACTAACATTACTAGTAGTAGTAACTAGCAGTAGTAATACACACTAGCAGTAGTAACTAGCAGTACTAACTACTTAGCATATTTTTCATTAAGATTACTAACATCACTAATTTATGCTTAGCAATAGTAATTAATACCTTAATAGCAGTAACTTCAAGAAGACTTTTAATCCCAACAAATCCTCTCATAAACTTGATATTTAATCTTTAAAATCAATCAAGTTTCTTCATCTTATATGATTCATCAATCACCAGGAGGATGCTTTCCAAACACTTTATTGAGGTACATGCACTTCCTTATGTTGTTTCTTTGATCCAATTTTAAGAAGCTTATACTAGCCATTTGAGTAAACTCATAATTAACTTGGAGCTTTCACCTCTTCATTGAACATCTGATGTAGTGTGTTTGCTTTGTAAGTGGAAATCTTACTCAATCAACGGATAATAATAGTACTGTTCTCCATTGTTACACAATGCTCTACAAGAATCATAAAGCTTCCATCCCTGCACTTTAACTAACCCTTGTAATTCTTTCTCATATACAATAGCTTCAAGATGATCTTCCAAAACATGGTCTTTAATAATAAGATGTAGAAAATATCAATGTAATTCACATGGCTCTGTCTTATAAATCTTCCCTCTTGAGACTATACTCTAGCAGAATAATTCCAAATCTTCTCATGTCGCAAGTTTTCTAAGCATCTTTCTAAAAGTTAACATACATCTGAGAATTGACCATCATGCCTATGATAATTGAAAAATTCTTTTCCTTATCCTTCTTTGTAGATCTTGTAGTCAACAATGGTTGGAGATTTGGTAGATAAAGGTATAGCTTCAATAGTTACATCATCTCCATCATCTGGAATGATTTTCATACATTGCTTAAGCTTTTCATCATCCACCTTATGCTTCTTACGGACGTTTCTTATTATCAGGGCTTCTCCTGCTCTCTTTTGAGCTGGCTTTCATTGTGTCGTCTTGCTTCAGCTTTCTCTAAAAACTCTCCATTTTACAAATTCTGTATCCATATCTATAAAGGTGTTTAACCTCTTCATAGTTTTGTCAAATAAGTATTGAATATTTGTAAAGGATTTATTCTTTAAGTCTTTGGGCTTCCATCCTTCCAGGTTTTTTAGGTAAGTACATATGAAATTCCTTTGCTAAGATTTTATTGGTGGTCTGTTCCTTTTCTCTTTTGCTCTTTTTGCTGCAAAGTGTTTTCTTCTTTTCTCTAAGAGTTGTACAAATAATGTAGCCTTTTCTGCATCATACAATTCTTCTTGCTCTTGTGCTTTGCAGTCTTTGAGCCGTTGATAATTAGCTATAACTCTTAGCTTATTGTTTATCCCCAATTCTCTATGTTAGCTTATTTAAATTTTTAAGCTTTTTTCCCCTCTAAGCTTGCCTTTCTTCTTCATCTTCTTTAGCTTGTAGCTTGAAAGCAAGTTCTTTATCAAGCTTGAGTATCTCTTTCTTAGACATTTTCTTCATAGGTTCTTCTTCAACCATTTTGCTTTTACCCTTGTCCTATAATCTATGTTCGGTTTGTTGTATAATGGAAAATATTAGTGGTCGGAGCTTTGCTTCTGTTCATGAAAAATAACAATTCCTTTTGCTCTTGTGGGTCCTTGAGACTAACCGTAGTAATTTTTGTAGAAGCAGTATGTTTGTTTTAAACATAGTACTCAAACATTTGTTGACTAGCAGCAACAACTGGTTACTTTCGGGTTTTATAAAATCCCCTTTTTCCTGAACATTTTGCACTTTTCAATGATAAAGTACTTACGAAGCACCAATGTAACTTCATCATACACTTAAATTCACCATCTTTATCAGCAACTTTCACGTTTCAACAACTACCTAATTACGCTTCAAGAATCATTACTCAAAACACATATCTTCATCACTGTGGACATTGACCAAGGTAAATATCTTTATTAGCATCAGATCATTTATCCTCCCTGGTTTAAGGACTCATCCTCTTGATCACCCAACTTTCTTCTTCATTGGATATCACTCTTACTAAGATCTACCAACCCTGTATAATCTTTTGAGCTTATGAGTTCTTGACCCTCCTTTCTTCTCTAACTTCTTGACTCTCTTCTTTAAACTTGTAACGTCCTGAGCTTGAGCATGACTTTAGTGGTTATCTAGGTCAAGCAACTCTTTGTTGTAATTTTGGTACCTAAAATCATCATCCATTAAGTTGTCATACTTGGGCTCCTCAATGATTAGCCTCGTCTGACTACAATTTGTAAGATCACTTGGATACACTAGGACTGAGGAAAAATCCAGTGTCCTTCTCCTGTAGCCTTCTTGATTTTTGTTTCCTTTAGGGTTGAGATGATGATGGTTGAGTAATAGTGGGTGTGTGATGGGAATCAATTGGCATTGCTGAACCTTCACCCATTTCCTCTTGAGCTTGTACCACCCCCATTGTTGGGAAATAATGGTGTTACTTCTACTAGAAAAAGTATTTTCTTGCCTTCTCATGTTAGCTATAGCTTCTTTATGCTGTGATGAGGGTGATTATTAAATCCGGTTGTGATAGCCATCCCTTCTGATTGATTAATTCACAAAAAGACTTGCAAATGTATTTGGATACATCAAGAATTTGACGGGCAGTATCCAACAGTTCTTAACATGCTTTCTCAAAAATGAATACTTGGAAAAGTTGTACTTTTGGTTTGTGGCTAAACAGATATGTGATACTTAATTTCATTCATACAGTAGTTTTGCACTTAGGCATTACAAAATGGTATGAATAAGGAATTTCCATTGGGGAGAGAAGAATGCCTTATAGAAAGTAAGCTTTTGTGAAAGTTTTTCATACCTTATAAGTGTAAGCTATTTACAAATTATAGCATCTGGCAGACAATCAACACCATCATCATCTTCCAGTTGAAGATCTCTTCTTACAGATGCTTTAGTAACAACAATATTCTTCCCATCTACTAGGGCTTGTAACTGAGCTTCCCCATTAACCGTTTTCGTCTTGATAGTAGACCAGAACTGTTCAGTACATGACTGTCATATTAGTAGGTTTTACGGTTAAAGCATTACTTTATAGACACTTGCATTCAAAAAAAAAATCACTATATGCTCAAATTTCAACTTTCAGAGATTTAGTCAAAATTCGACTTAAATTAATGTGTAATCAGCAAATTGTTAGGGTCGTCATGTGTTGGGTTTTGATTGATATAAATAAATGTAAATGAGTTAGGGTTTATGATTACGTGAGTATTTGAAAAGATTGAAATCGCAGATTTAATGATTTAATGAAACCCTTAATACTATAAGATTTATGAAAAACTTCCATCTAACAGCATTTAAAGTTCACCGCAACAGTTGTATAAGTTAATGTCTAGCAGCATTAAAACTTTCAATAGCACTAGTAAGTAACCCAGCAGTAGTAACTTAACGTAGTAGTTAGTTAGACAGCTTTAAATTATAAACAGCAGTAGTTAAGTTATGCTCAGCTAGATTATTTTACCTAAGCAACAGTAAGTTTATGCCTAGCAGCATTAACTCCAATTCCTTTCTAATCAACTTTTCCATCATCAAATTAATATTTTAGCTCACAAAATCTCTCTGTCTGTTTTTGATTTCTCTCAATTCTTTTAGCTCACAATTCTCTCTGTTTGTTTTTGCGATATTCAACCCTTTTTCTGTTTTTCAGCTCATAAATTCTCTCAATTATTTTACTCACCAAATCACTCTGTCTATTTTTATCACACATCTCTCTTTCTGTTTTTCACTCAATAAACCTCACACAACTTCTTGAACTCATTTTTCTCACTAAAATCTCTCTTTTACTGTTTTTTCAATCTTACGAAAATTTTTTTACATCATGACTTTAAAGATTGAGACATTCCAAATAACTGGCAAATAGTTAGTTAGAAAATCTCACTTACATCAAATGTTTTTGTGATGGCAAATCTGCAACATTTTTGTCAGTATAATCTTGGATCATTTGAATAAGCTTTTTTTCTTTGAAATCTCTAATAAAGTGCATGTCTTATTAATTAATGTGCTTACGTTTTTGAATGAAAAATAGGGTTCTTAAACTATGCACATATAGTACTCTCATTATCATATAGATCTTTTGTATGCATAAAGTTATACCTTTAATCAAAAGCAATTGATTTTGAATCACAAAGACTTGGCCGTAGCAACTTGATAGCTGCTTGATGTTGGAATCTCAAGAGACTTGACGCCATAGCCAATTGAAGCATGATACATAATCCAGCCTCTGTTGTGGATTTAAAATACCATGTACGCTTTTGCACTGCCTATGAAATCAATCTGAAAAACTAAGAAATTGACAACCTTTAGTTGTAGACCTTCCTATCCAACCTTGCGACTCAGCATAATCACTATTAGTGTATGATACCAAATCAAAAGGTGAATCTTTTGGTAGATACCAAAGGCCCAAATTTAGGTTGACTTTTAAGTATCTAAAAATTCTTTTCTACAGCATGAAGATGTGATATTTGGGGTTGACTTGGTAATCTTGTACAGGTACACACACAAAAAATAATGTTCAGGTCTTAAAAGACGTGAAAGATACACATTAATGATCAATCATTGATCTTTTATTAAATAAAATATCTACTTCTTCACCATTCTTTACTATCACCCTTGACAAAAGGCTTTGAGTATCTCATAGGTGTGCTTGCTGTCTTGACATCAGTAAAACCAATTTTTTTCAAAATCTCAGTTACATACTTGTCTTGTCGATCAATATATCCCATCATTCTTTCTGCTTTACTTGCCAAGTCCTAAGAAGATATAGAGTTAACCATAGAACTCATCTGAAAACCATATTATGCATGCGTCTGTTTTGCAATACTTGTCTTATAGCATAATACTTCTTTGTTTTCATGAGCCAACATATGATATCATTACATACCTTGAACTAGCTGAATTTTCAAACTTTCATACCTTCTTGATAAACAAAGTCTTATATAAAACTTTTACCTCTCTCTGATAAAACCTATTGTTAACAATAAGTTGAACAAGAGGTGTTGCATACCAAGCTCTGGGAGCTTGATGCAGTCCATAAAGTGCCTTTTCTACTTTGTATTACCTTTTTTGGGAGTTTGGATCTTTCCAACTCCTGTGGGTTGGACAAACTTAGACTTCCTCTTTAATATTACCATAAAGAAAAGCACTCTTGACATCTCAGTCTTGGTACACATTAAAAAGTACTTATTAAATAAAGGCTTAGGTTAAGAATGCCTAATTGCTTCAATTCTGGAAACAAGAGCAAAGACTTCATCATAACAATCCCTTTCTCTTGTGAGTACCTTGAGCAACATCCTTTCTTTGTTACATTTATCACAATGCCTCTTTTCATCCTCTCTTGTTCCTGAAGGACCAATTTTTGTGCCAAAGACCCTTTTACCATTTGGTAAACTCCATCCAAGGGTCCCCCCCCCCCAAACTAAACCTTTTGTAATTTGATTTTATAGATAGACTAATCACTTCATTGTCTCTATCCAGCTTGGATCCTTCAATGCATGAATTACCTTTTTGGGTTCTTCTTGTGATAGAAAGCAAGCAAATAAGCAATTTTGAAAGTCTTTATGGTTTGTTCTTTGCTGAACTGAACTAAACAAACCATGTTATGTTCGAGTATTCATTTAAGCATTTTCTTGTTTGGTGGTGCTGAATTCAAGTCTCACAATAATCATGTTCAAATGGATGATCTTTGTGGTATTCTTGTAGTTACCGATTTGACTAACTCGAATAATATGTATTCAAATTTTTTATGTCAGCTCTCTGCACCAACTTCTTCATAATCCATATGGAACTACAATTATTCTTCTAATTCTGGCTGTGTTGGATCATTTGGATAGTTCTATGTTGTATTTACTTTCAACAGCATTAGATACGTCTATGCCAGCATGTTTAATAGTTGGAATTAATGGTATTAACATTGTTACTGCTTTTTTCTCAGTACTTTATTCTTATTACGTGGACCCCCACCTTCTTTTCTTGGTTCGTCAGTAACCTTTTGTTCATTATTCCCTGAAGGTTTGAAATCCCGCATCAGGAGAACTCTTTGAATATTTAAAAGAGAGTAGTGATTGTAGCAGGCCCAATGGTATGCAGAATGTATCTTCTTCTAGGTACTGTACTCATTCTATCTTTCTTACATAAATTCACATGCTTATGTACTACAATTGACCCTTTTGAAGGATGATTTGTCCTACAATACTGGCTTTAATTTCTTTGATTTATGTTAGTGCATCTCAATATCAAAAAGCTAGACTCGCGCGCGCGCGCTCTAGACACAATATTAGGTGTCGCACGCGCACGCTGTGAAATTGAGACCTTGCCAGGTTCTCTTCAACATATCTTGTTTACTGTGAACGCTCCTCTAAATGCTTTAATATGATTGAAGTACCATAACAAAGAATCCTCTCATCAAGCACTTGACCATCAAAATGTATTGTCTCCTCGCGGCGCGCTGCGCTCGCGCTCGTATTGTGAATATGTAACATTGACTCCTAATGTCTAATTAAAGCCTAAACGTTTGAGTTTTCTACCAGAAAAAGTTTAGGGGTCTTGGTATGAGGCATAATTACTTAAATACACTATTCTTGCACTTAGCAAGCCAGTATAAACTATTTCAGCAAAAAGTAGTAGGATAGCTTAGAATCAAATAGCATTTGTCCTAGCAGGCTTAATTAGTGTGCGCATTTTCCTCTTAGCTCTCCATTTTTTTGTTGAGGTGTTCTAGTACATTAAATTTCTCCTCTTCTCCACCATCTCCTCTCAACACTGCTCACACACTCCCCCCCTCACACCACCTCCCGCCTCTCCCCATCTTCCTTATTTTGTAGAAACTCAGTTCTACTGTCACACCTAATTTCCTCTTAACCTGTTTGAATGTGTGTTGATTGTCTACTCCAGTTTAAAGGACTTAAGAATGCATTAGTCCATACCTTAGGTAGCTAGAAATAAAACGCCTAACTTAACATATTGTAATCATCTGTCGACAAATAGGAAATACATCTTTTTCAGATTAAAGCTTTTTACAAAATGTTGGACCAAAACAATTCATGTGCAACATATGTAAAGGTTCGGCTAATGATGTTCTCGCGTCGCGCCTCTGACTTGTGTTAGATGTCTATGTTGCTTTTGGATCAAGCAACACACGTCTTGATCATTTCAAAACTTTTTGAAGGTAGACATCTTACAATTATTTCTGTTTATAATAATCAATTTATTACATAGTTTTGAAATTCCCCTTCCCTCGTCCGCCGCCCACCTCTCGCCTTCCTATGCCATAGTTTGAGATTTCATATGGCTTTTGCAAAGAGACAAGTCCTAGACTCCTTTAGGAACAATATTCTATTAAATCAACACTATACATATTCGTCTTTACCCCTTTAGGAACCTTAAGTAAAACTATAACTTTCATCAGTTAGCTTTAAATTGGAGCCCAAACAAGTTACATTCGTATCAAATACCGCTCACCATATTCTAATTATCACACATATCTGAGACACTAAAAATAGTTAAATTGTAACTCTCTACAATCCCATATGTGTGTGTTAAAAATCTACAATTACCATTTTTATTGTACCTCTCCTGTGATTTTCCATCCTCTTTCCGCCCCCGCCCCCGCTCTCCTCACTCCAACGAAAACTATCCTCTATTAAAATCGCACGCACTCCTCCCCCCCCCCCCAGTAAGATAGGGACATTTTCCTTGTCATGTGCCTTGAATATTACTTCTCAACTCAACCCCTCTTTGCGTCTTGTAAATCCTATTGTTGGATTGCCCCCTACAACCTAATTGGACGTAATATCGCAGTCTCTTTTAGGGACCCAAGCCATCAATGACTTGGGATATACGTTGTGAATCATTATAATCTCAAACCTTTTCAGAATGGTCTGTTGGCATGTTGTGTTTAGAAATCATGTGTCTATTAGAGTCTTTTGGTTTCTAAAACCCAACAAGATGAGGCCTTAGAAACCATAGAACCTCGCGCGCGCTCACCTTAACATACTATTAAGTACTGCTTTTGGCTAGCAGCGATTAACTGCTAACGTTGTGGCATAGCAGTATTTAACATATTATTCCACTAACTAAATATTAACACGCGCCTCTGTATTAAAGTGTAATGTTTTATTAGTTGTTGTGTTCTGTTGTTAATGGGCTCATTCTAACATTTGAATGGGCTTGACTTAAATTTATGAGGTCAGGCCTAGTATCACTTACTACTGCTACGACTAGTTAATACTTGCTCAACCCAAAACATATAAATAGTCAAGACCCAAATGTCTAATGTTTTAATAAAGCAAATTCAATTCGTCTTAGTTGAATTGTATAGAAGGGCCCATTAACAAACTAAACCAACAACTAAAAACAGTAATTTTAATAAGAGGGTTAATATTGTTAGTGGTATGAATGTTAATACTGCTATGCCAAAAGCAGTAGTTAATGCTGCTAGGCCAAAAGCAGTACTTAATGTTGTTAAGGGAAATCAAGGGTTCTTAAGGTCTTTTATGGCATCAGCTTTGTTGGGTTTAGAAACCAATAGACTAAAAGTAATAGACCATGTTTCATAAACAAACAGTGCATCAACCATGTCTGAAAGAGGTAGTGACTATAATTGACTGCACAAAGTAATATTCCCCCATACGTCAGTGAGGCTTCTGGGTCCCTAAAAGAGACTGATTTTCTTACCGCATGTGCTTTGATTTATTTCTATTTATGTTGGGGCAATCCACAAAATCTGGATTTACTATGAACATAAAGAGTGATTGACAGTGGATGTTCAAGGCACATGACAAGGAACATGTCCTATCTTACTGATTTTGAAGAAATTGATAGAGGATATGTTACTTTGGAGGTAACCCCAAAGGAGGGAAAATCACAGGCAGAGGTACAATCAAAACTGGTAATTTAGATTTTAAGAATGTGTATTTTGTAAGAGAGTTACAATTTAACCTCTTTAGTGTCTCATAAATGTGTGATAAAAAGAATAGTGTTCTCTTTAATGATACGTAATGTATTGTTTTGTCTCCAAACTTTAAGCTAACTCATGAAAGTTATGTTTTACTTAAGGTTTCCTAGACAACGAACAATTTGTATAGTGTTGATTTAAAGATTATTGTTCCCTAAAGGAGTGTCTAATTTGTCTCTTTGGCAAAAGCCATATGAATCTAAACTTTGGCATAGATGGCTTGGGGTCAACATAAACATTTCAAAACTATGAATTAATTGATTAAAGGTTAATATTAGTAAGATGTCTACCTTCAAAAATTTTAATAAATGTTCAAAAGTGTGTTGGATGTCAAAAGCAGAATAAAAAATAAAAAAACTCATAGAGCACTTCTTGTAAGTCTAAAACAGATAAGTTCCATTAGCCTCAAACCTTTGACATATGTTTCGCAATGGATTTTGTTTGGTCCCATTTTGTAAAAGATTAATGAAAAAGTCTGTTATTGCTAGTTGTTCACAGATGATTACAATAGGTTTAGTTAGGTTTTATTTCGTAGCTATAAGGATGAGTTAGTGGCATTCTTAAGTCCTTTATAATGGAGTAGAAATCTTTAATAGATTCAAAGGGTTATGGTCATTAGGTGTGACAGTGAACTGAGTTCAAAAATAAGGAGAGAATCAGTTTTGTGAAAGAAAAAGGTATTAAGAGAGAATTTTAGAATGTAGCTAGAATATCACTCAACAAAATGGAGTTGCTAAGAGGGAAAAAAATAGAAAACACTATTTATAGGACTGCTCATCCTAGGATAATGATAGTTGACTCTCTAGCTATCTAATCTTTTTGGGCTGTAGTAGTTAATATGCTTGCATAAGTGCAAAAGAAGGTATAAGTATATTTAAGCCTCATAACAAGACCACTTATGAACTTTTCTTGGTTCGAAAACACAAAGTTATGCTTTATGAGACCTTAGGTGGTCATGTTTACAATTTATCAATAACTTAGATCTTTAGGCCAAGTTTGACTGGTAAGGCTGTTGATGGGATTCTATTCTGTTAGGTAATAAATCAAATAGTTTAAAGACATTTAGAGTAATTCAATAGATAAGAACAAGGATAGTTGAGAGAAACTGCATGTCCAATTTTAGGGGAGAATCACTCTTATATGTAGGAAGTTGGACAAATTAGCTTTTTTGATAATGTGGCAACTCAACTAAAATTCAATGAATTATAAGCCAGTTTATTGTAGGAAATCAGTACTAATGTGAATGTACTGGTACAAAAGCCATTGTGATGATGTAGGTGAAGATAGGAAGGGAGACAGTACCTAGAGAAAAGATTACATTCCTGCTGTACCCTTGTGGCCTGCTAATACATACTCTCTTAAATTCAAGAGTTTTCCTGAATGCGGGATTCAATCCTTCAGGAGTAATAAAAGAAGGTTACTGTAGGAACCAAGGAAAAGATAGGTGGTGGTACCAAGTAATAAGAATGAAAGTAATGGAAATTGCACTAACAATGTTAATAATTATTTTACTATTAATATATTGGCATAGTAGTATAATGCTTGTTAGAAGTTAATACAAGCATTTGAACTTCCATAATGATCCCAAATATGCTCTGTATTAGAAGTATTGTGTATTCACTGATGATTATGAAGATGTTGGTTTGCACGAGGCTGCAAATGAAAAATTTGATACATTTTTTCGTTATTGTTTAGTCCTATTCTAACTACACGATTACACATATGATCATCCAGTTGATACAAATTGTTGGAGTACTTGAATTACAGCACCCCGCAACAAGAAGATGCTTTGAGAATTTGTAAGATAAATGAGTTTGTTTTAGTTCAGTTCGCAAAGAACAAACCCTAAAGAATTTTCAATAAAATTGCTTATTTGCGCGTGTTTTCTATCAAAAGAAAGCAACACCAAAAAGGTTTTTAAATTCTTGGCATTGATAGGATCAAATGTGGTTAGATGCAATGTACGGATGTGGCATCCTATATAATTTCATAATTACAAAAGTTTGGATCTTGGTGGATATTTACCAATAATGGTTAAATGGGCTTATTTGGCACTAAATGTGTCATCTAGGAACATGAAGGGATGAAAGAGGCATATTGTGGATTAATAGAACAAAGCAATGGTTGGTTGCTCATAGGGTTACACACATGAAGAACGGGGATTGATTATGATGATAGTCTTATTGCTCTTCGTTTCCAGATTGATGCAATTAGGCTATTCTTATCCTATGCTTATTTATAAGACTTTATGGTGTACCCATGAATGAGATGTCAAGTAGTTGCTTTTCTTTATGGTAAGTTTAAAGAGGGACAGTCTTTGTTTGTAACCACCAGGATTTGAAGTTCCAAACTTCCCTTAATTAAGGTATACAAAGTGGAAGAGGACTATTTATGGACTGCATCAAGTCCCAGAGCCTTGGTATGAATCCTCTTGTCAACTATTTGCTTAGACAAATAGTTTCAGAGAGTAAGTTAGATAAGACTTTGTTTATCAGAAGGGATAAAGGGTGATATTTGTTAGTTCAATTTAGTGATGTAGATGATATCATATTTTGGCTTTGGGATTCTACAACAAGAAGTCATTATGCAAGAGATTGAGAGACGACCTGCATAAGATGTTTTCGATGGTTCTTATGGGTATCTCTTATTCTTCTTAGGACTGCAAGTAAGTGCAGAAAGAAGATGGGATTTTTATCAGTCCAAGAACAAGTATGTAACTGAGTTTTTATAGACAATTTGGTCATTAATGAGGTCATGACAGCTAGCACACTATAGAAACTCAAAAGCTTTGGCTCTATGGAGAAGATGGTGAAGAAGTAGATATTTATTTTTATTGATCATGATTGGGTTCTTTATGTATGCTTACTTCGTTTAAGGAACTTTGAATTATGTTTGTTGTGTGTACATGTACAAGTACCAAGTCAACCCCATAAGTATCTCATCTTAATGCTGTGAAAAGAATTTTTGATACTTTCTTAATAAGGTCATCCTAAATTGGGCTTTGTATCCAAAGATTCACCTTTTGATTTGGTAGCTACCTAATAGTGAATATGCATAGAGCAAGGTTGGATAGGAAAAGTCTACAACTAAAGGTTGTCAATTTCTTAGGTTTCTGATTGACTCTTCCGCCTACCCTCAGCACTAGCAGTGCAATTGATCCTCAGAGTCATGGTTGTAATTCCACAACAGCACGCCGCTGGATATGTAGCCCACTCTGATTCAAGTTTCTACACCAATGGTAAAGTGCTTTGGATTAAAATCAACCAGCTTCAAGTCAGCTATTGGCCAAGTGCTTTGATTCAAAATCATTTGCTTGTTTATGGTATAACTTTATTGCATACAAAAGATCTATATTGATAATGAGAGACTATAGGCATAGTTAAAGAACCCTATTTTTCATTCAACAAACTAAGCACCATTAAGATTAGACATCATCTTTAGAATTAGAGATTCAAATGAAAAAAAGCTAATTAAATGATCAAGATTCATACTGACAAGAATGTTGCAGACTTTGCTTACATAAAACATTTGATGTCAAGAATAGACTTTTATATCATGATTGCTAGTATTGGATATGCTCAATCTTTAAAGTCATGATTAATAAAAATTGTAAGATTAAAAACAGAAAGGAGATTTAGTGAGAAAAAATAAGTTCAGAGAAGTTGTGGTTGTGAGTTGGAGAACAATAGGAAAGATAAGATTGTGTAGATAAAATAAGACAGTGTGATTTGGTGTGGTAAAATAATTGAGAGAATTTTATGAGGCTGAGAAAAAACCAGAAAAAGGGTTGGATATAGCAATAAATACACATAACATGATGACGAATTGTGAGCTAAAAGAATTGTGAGATAATTCAGAAAAACAGAACAGAGAGAATGTTGTGAAGCTTAATAATATTAATTTGATGATGGAAAAGCTTATTAGAAAGGAATTGGATTAGTTATGCTTGCTAGGCATAAAACATTACTGTTGATTAGGTATGTTTATGCTGCTAGGCATAAACTTATACTGCTGGTTATTAAGTTGAATGTGCCTAAACTTAACTTACTACTAAGTTACTACTGCTGGGTTATATTACTAGTGCCTTAGTGATAAGTTAGAAATGCTGCATAGACATAATCTTACAACTGTTGGTTGAACGCTAATGCATTGATAGGAGGTTAGTTTCATAAATACTTTGTTAAGGGTTTCATTAAATCATTTAATCGATTTCAATCTTTCATACTACTCTCTATTCATAAATCCCTAACTCATTTTTCAGATTATTTATCATCATAGACAAGCCCAACACAATGACGGACCCTTACATTTTGCTGATACTCATAATTAGTCGAATTTTGACTTAATCTGCTGAAAGAGTGTTGGTGAAGGATTTAAGCAGATAGTGGATTTTTTGAATGCAAGTTCTATAAAGTATGGCTTTAGCGTAAATCACTTCTATATATACATTCATGTACTGATCAACCATTCTGGGCGTCTACTATCAAAGCGGAATATACGGTATAATGGGGAAGCTTAGTTACTAGCCCTAGTTGATGGGAAGATATTGTTGTTACTAAAGATCTGTTAAGAAGAGATCTTCAACTGCTGAAGAGATGAGTTGGTGTTGTTGTCTGTCTAGATGCATAATTTGTTAACAGCCTCTACACTACTTATAATAGGTATGAAAAACTTTCACAAAAGCTTTACTTTTCTATAAGGCATTCTTCTATATCCCCAATGGGAAAATTTCCTTTATTCATACCATTTTGCAATGCCCTAAGTGCTAAGACTACTGTATGGAATGAATTTTAGATAGCACTATTCTGTTTAGCCCACAAACCAAAAAGTTCTCAATACTTTTCAAGAGTATATTTTTGAAAGCATGGTGTAGACTCTAATTGGATACTGCACCGGTCAAGAATTTCCTTGATGTATCCAAAAACTTTTGCAAGCTCTTTTTGAATAATCCATACTAGAAGGAGATGGTCACTCACACAGGATTTATTATTGCACCCTCTCACACAAAGGAGCTTTCTTGCTTAACATGAGAGGCAAGGAAAAGACTTTTCTAGTATGTAACACCAATTTTTCCAAACAATGGTGGTCATAGCTCAAAGAAGAAATGGTGAAGGTTCAGCAATGCCAACTGATCCCCATCACACACCCATCATTACTCAACAATCATCATCTCAACCCCAAAGGAAACAAAAATCAAGAAGGCCTAAGGAGAAGGACACTGAGATTCCTCAGTCTAGTGTTCCTAGTGATTTACAAAATGTCACGCCAGATGAGGCTATAATTGAGGAGCCTTGTATGCAATTAAGGAAATTGATGGGATTTTGTACCAAAATCTAAAACAAAGAGTGCTTGACGAGAGAACACAAAGTCGCTCAGCTCAGAGATTACAAGTTTAAAGAAAGAGAGTCCGAAGAGTTAGATGAAGAAAGGGAGGGTAAAGAACCTCATAAGCTCAAAAGATTATACAGTCGGTTGGTAGATCTAGAAGAGTAGTATCTATGAAGAAGAAAGTTTGGGTGACAAGAGGATGCATTAAAATGTGGGTGGGTAAATGATTTGTTGCTATATAGATCTTTTTCTTGGTCAAATGTTCACAGAGATGAAGATATTGTTTGGAGTAAATGATCTTGAAAGGTAATGACTCCGTACAGGTAGTTTGTGAAAGTGAATTTGCTTGATAAAGATGTGAAATTTAACGTGTTGATGAAGTTACATTGGCCTCATAAGGTACTTGCAAGCTTTGAAAAGTGCAAAATGGTTCAGAGAAAAAGGGGATGTTATTTAAAGAAGCCCAAGTGTACGCAGTTGGTGCTGCTTCACAAAGAGTTAGTACTGTTATACTACAAATCTGCTGCTACATATAATTACAATGTTAGCTCAAGGACCATGAGCAAAGGAATTGTTTATGAACGCATAAGAGGCAAGCTTCCATAAACTCTAATAGTTTTCTTTAAAACTACCAACTTAGAGTAAGGACCAAGGGATAGAAAAGCAAAAATGGTATGAAGAAGAACCTATGAAGATAATGTCTAAGTAATAGAGATACTCAAGCTTGATTAAAGAACTTGCTTTCAAGAGCTACATGCTGAAGGAGGATGAAGAAGAAGGCTTGCTATGGAAAATAGCTTAAATAATTTAAAGGAAGCTAACATAGAGATTGGGATAATATTTAAGCTATAAGTTAAAGATAATTATCAACTGGCCTTCAAAGATGCTATGTCTCTAAAGAGCAAGAAGAGTTGTATGCATGCAGGAAAAGGTACATTTATTTATACCACTCTTAGAGTAAAAGACAATGAAAATACACTTTGTTTGTATAGCAAAAAGTTAGCAAAAGAGAAAAGGAACTCAGATCCACCTATAATAATCGTCAGCAAAGGACCGTTTCATTATGTAACTTACACTAAAAAAAAACATGGAAGGATGGAAGCCCAAAGACTTAAAGAATAAATCCTTTACAAATATTCAATACTTATTTGACAAAACTATGAAGAGGTTAAACACCTTTATAGATATGGATACAAAATTGGTGAAAGAGAGTTCCAAGAAAGCTGAAGCAAAGACAGCACAAGAAAGTAGCTCAAAGAGAGCAGGAGAAGCTCTGGAATAAGAAAGCTCTAAGAAGCAGTATAAGGGGATGATGAATAGCTTAAAGCTAATGATGAAAATCTTTCCAAGATCGATGGAAGATGATATGATAAATATTGATGCTATAACATTTATTCTAACCAAATCTCTCAATCATAGTTGACTACAAGATCTCATCAAAGAAGGTAAGAAAGCTATTTTCATAAATTATAATAGAGATGGTAATTCTCAGATGTATTCTAAATTTAGAAGAATGATGGCTTAAAAAACTTTGACTTGAGAAGATTTGATAACGGTTTTGAGTATTAGTCACTCAAAGCTAGATTTAAGAAGACAGAGTCATTGTGGAATTACATTGATATTTTCGCTTACATTTAATTTTAAAGACCTCATGTTTGAAAAATCATCTTGGAAGATAGTGTATGGAAGAATAACAAGGGTTAGTTATAAGTGCAGGATTGGAAGCTTTTTTTGATTACTTGTAGATTTTCATTGTTGTAACAATGGAGAAACTACTTTATTATTCTGTTGGTTGTAAGTAGATGTATCCACTTTCAAAAGCCTACACAAACTACATCAGAATGTTCAGATGTGTGAAGCTCCAAGTTAATCTATGATGTCTGATATTGGCAGGTTAAGACTGTCATTAAATTGGTCAAGAAACAAACTTCAGGGAAGGCTATGTACTCTCAATAAAGTGTTTCGGGAAGCATCTCCTGGTGATTGAGGAAGCTTTTAATGAAGAAACTTGATGAATTTTAAGTTAATTATCAAAGTTTAGGGAGGATCTTGTTGGGATTAAAAGTTTCTTCTTTGAAGTTTACTGCTATTAAGGTATTAATCTACTATTGCTAAGCATAATTAGTGATGTTTGTAATACTTAATGATAAAATATGTAAGTAGTTAAGGGTTTTAAATGCTAGTTACTACTGCTAGTGTATTATTACTCTACTGCTAGTTACTACTACTGGTAATGTTAGTACTGCTAAGTAAGTTCAGTAGTGCTAGGTGTAACTTAGCTACTGCTGTTGAAGATTGAGAAAACGAAAAGATTTCTAAGTAGTTAATGCTTGCTTGTACACAAGTGTGACTCGCTTGTACAAAAGTTACTACTGTTTGGTGTTGAAAATGTTAATGTTATTGCTGGTTTAAAAGTCACAATTGCTGAAAGATTACAACCTGACTAAAAAAGGATTAAAGACTCGATTGCTTATGTGATATGTAATAGAAATTTTTGAAAAAGATGTATTAGTTATTTTGTGTCTAAAAGTATCTTGATAATCTTATGAAAATATTTGTTAATCCATTTGGATACTCCTTGGTGTCAATATAAAGTTGTTCCTAGGGTATATAGAGTTTCTATGTACCAGAAAAATGAGTCATAGAGATGTTCATTGCCTTTAAGGTTTTGTATACCTCTTAATACTAGGAAGGTATTTGTTTTATTTGTAATAAATAAAATATTGAGCTTTTGTTGTTGTATTAAATTGGGTTCTTGTGTTACTGTTTAATTAAAGAATTCTTCTATATATTTAAGACATTTACTATTTAGCATAATTTTAGATTTAGATCAAACAAAAGTTTTCTATCTTATGTTATGTCAGAATTTCATCTCATCTGCATTACTAAACCGTACACAAGCTAAGGAATTCAGATTATTGAAGTAGGGATCAACAGTTAAATCTATAATATCTAATAAGGGTTTATAGTGTGTGGGTTTATATGTAACAAGTATTTCACAAGAGTATGAACTTGAATTTTTTTTTAAATTTAAGCATTTTAGTGTTAAAATTAGGACAAAGTAAAAACATTCTATCTCCATTCCCCCCACTTGGAATTATAAAACATCCTAGATTGTATAGATAGAGATATTAATATGGGAATTAAAAGAATTAGAATAGAAACTCCACCTTTGATATTGGCATCGGTAGATTCTCCATGTTGAGTTTTTTAGCAAGATTGTGTTGAATAGCCACCTTGAAGTTTCAAGACTCCAACACTTTAAGTTCTTCCAAATTTGTAAATTCTTCGCACCCACATATTCTCATCGATTTTTTTTTTCAACTTCAAGGTTGTGTGTGTGTGTAGTGTAAGGAAAAAATCGTTATTCCTATCTTAGGTAACCTCGTTTATTTAAACTAAACTAAACAAATTGTACAGGAGATCGATATGCTGTATTTATGAACTGGAATACGCCGTATTGAGAAACCTGTAAAAAGTATCTAAATAAGGGTCAGTTCTTCTATTGAATAGCGTATCATTGCTGCTATGAAATACGCCGCTATTGACAGAAACTGACAATAAGATTTTTAAAGTGCTTTTAAAAAAATAAAGACTGAAGCAATCAATACGCCGTATGGTATGGAGCGAATACGCCGTATTGATGTTTGGGAAGACAGACTGATAATAATTAATTAACAATTCGGGTTGTCTCCCGGGAAGCACTTTTGTTTACAACGAAGTCTTTAAGTTAGACTTTTCTTTAGCTTCTCACTCGGTGCGCATAACCATCCCCCCTTCATCCATTATCCAAAAGATTTCCTGGTAAGTTCGGCACGCCTTTTCACTTGTGCTTGTAAGATTGTCGTATTCATTTTCTTTTACGACAACATATTCTTCTTCATCATTGAACGAATATTTGATCATCTTGTATCTTTTTATTTGGCAGATTAAACACGGTACCTTGTCGAGTTTCGATACCAAATAATCTCAATAGTCTTGATATTTATGAGTTTCACGGAGCCATTTTCATTATTCCCCTTCATCATAATGTGGTAGTAAATCCCATGGACTCTTCCATCTTTTCCAACAAATAGCATTGCTTTGATTCTCATTATTGATCAATAACCTTCCTTGATAGCTTTATTCCGTTAGCTTTAATCTTTTACGTCTCTCTATCTTCTAGAGCCTCATACCATTCAAGGTCTTGGTAATTGTTGGGATTAAAAGTCTTCTTGATGTTGTTTGGATTACTACTGCTCATGTTTGTGTTAATGCTGCTCTATCTGGCGAATGTTAGTAATGCTTTGAGACGTCAAAGTAAATATGACTAAAGTAGTTATTACTGCTAGTAATAAGTTAAGCCTGCTCAGTGGATGTTAATGCTAGCTAGTGGAAAATATGCTTGAAGTTAACTACTGCTAGTTCGATTATCAAGTTAACGCTGCTAGTTAGTACTGCTTATATTGATATGTATTAGTTATTAGATAGAATAAGTATTTTTTGATACTTAGAGAAGTATTGTAAGGCCACAACTAGGACGCCTTGGTGTACTAAAGGAGGTCTCTCGCATAGGAGTTTGATCTTTATCTAATATCAATTTTTCATAGCTTCACGGTCTTTGTAACCCCACCACCCCCCCCCCACTAATACTTTGAGGTATTCGTATTATTAATGATTAATATTATTGGAGCTTATTTGTGGAATTGTATGTTTATTACTGCTTCATATGATAATTCTTCATTAATATTAAATATTAGATTCAGCATAATCTTTATTACACTCAAACACAGTTTCTACTATAATTGTTTAGATTTATCTAATATAACTATATCTTTTAAAACAAGCTTAAGGAATTTTGATATTCTATTAAAGTGCGGATCAAACAAGTGGTATCAGAGCTTAGGATGGCATTATTTATTAGTTAAGTTATTTATGTTGCTGAAATTTTTAAGGAAATTTGGTTTACAGAAGTCATATCAAGACTGGCTCCAAGCATACCAATGGGAACTCAAAGCCTTTGCTCAAGGTTGAAGTTGGTGAAGATAGTGGAATGATATTCATATGTATACCGTCAATGATTGGTTCATTGATGCTATCTTACATTCTTTGACATGACATCATTATTTCAGTGTATGATTTGCTCTATGATACCAAGTACAATCCAAAGGTTTGACATCTCATGTTGTGATTAAGAGGATTTTTAGGTACTTAAAGGTCATCACCAATATTAGCTTTTGGTATCCAAAAGATTCTCCTTTAATTTTGGTAGCTTACTACTATAGTGATTATGTCTGGAGCATAAGATTAGATAGGAAAGTCTACAATAGGAGGGTGTCAATCCTTGGATGTAGGATTAATATCATGGCTCTAGTGCAAAGAACTCATATCAATGGTTGCAAATTTCCACACAACAGAAGCTGAATATGTGGTTGCTTCAAGTGGGTTTGCTGTGGTTAAGTGCTCTTGGATTCAGAATATCAACTACTTGATTATGGGTATAATTTTATGCATACCAAGATCTTTATTGACAATAACAGTACTATTTTCATAATTAAAAATCTTGTTTTTCATTAAAAAACAAAGCATATATAGATCATGCATCATTTTATAAGAGATTCCAATGAAAAGAAATTGATTCAAATGATCAAAATTCATACTGACAAGAATGTTGCAGATTTACTTACAAAAGCTTTTGATGTAAGTAGATTTCAATATTTGATTGCTAGTATTGGAATGCTAAATCCTTAAAATCTTTTATCTCTTTATGTTTTTGTAGAGTTTTGTATGAATTAGTACGGTTATTCATGTCATTAAAAGTTTATGCTGTTAAGTATAATTAGTGCTGCTAGTTATACTTAATACTGCTGAGTTAATGCTGTTAGTTATACTTAATACTGCTAGGTATAATTAATACTGTGATAATTGAGAAAAGTGTTATGGCTTGTATTTTCTTGGTTTTTGGACTAACATCTCACAAGTAAAGCAAAGAAAAGTGATGGAAAAGCAGGTCATTAGAGATAGAGAGTTTTGGTGAGAAAAAGAATTAAGAGAATTGGTGAGAATAAAAACAAAAAGAGAGCTGTGTGAAATAAAAACAGACAAAGTGATTTGGTGAGTAAAAGAATTGAGAGAAATGGTGAGTTGAAAAACAAAAAGAGAGTTGAGTATATAGAGTGTTTGGAATGGAATTGGAGTTAATGATGGTGACTCAAAGTTAATGTTGCTAGGCATAAACTTAATACTGCTGGTCAAAGTTAATGCTTCTAGGCATAAACTTAATACTGCCGTTGAAAGTTAATGCTGCCAGGCATAACTTACTACTGCTGGTAGTAAGTTAATGTTGCTAGGCTTAACTTACTGCTGAGTTACTACTGCTGGGTTACTTACTACTGCTAGTTGAAAGTTAATGCTGTTAGGCATAACTTACTACTACTAGATGATGGTTAATGTTGTTGAAGGTATTTTCATAAATACTTTGATTAAGGGTTTAAATCACTCATTTAATCAATTTCATTCAATCATATAATCTCTAATCACAGACCCTAACTCAATTTCATTATTCATCATCAAAACCCAACATAATGACGATCCTAAAGTTTGCTAATACTCATAACTTGGTCGCGTTTTTGTCTAAACCTGCTAAAAGTGAAGGGTTTCAACAAATTGTGGATTCTCTGAATGCAAACCCTATAAGATATGCACTAACGATCAATCCCACTATATATACTTCGTGCATTGAACAATTCTGGGCTACTGTCAAAGTCAAAACTGTTAATAGGGAAGTACAGTTACAAGCCCTAGTGGATGGAAAAAATATAATCATAACAGAATCAATTGTAAGAAGAGATCTTCAACTGGAAGATGCTGAAGGTGTTGATTGTCTACCAAATGCTACCATTTTTGAAGA
>BQNB010008296.1:0-14017 GCA_026074375.1 Tanacetum coccineum | reverse complement strand
GGGTGAAGAGATTCATAAAGAAGACAGGAAGGAATTTAAATTTCAATGGAAAAGAAACTGTTGGCTTTGATAAGACAAATGTTGAATGTTACAACTGCCACAGGAGAGGTCACTTTGCTAGAGAATGCAGGGCACCAAGGAATCAGGGGTATAGAAATGGAGATAATCCAAGGAGGGTTGTACTAGTGGAGACTCCTGCAAATTCCCTGGTTGTTCAAGATGGGATAGGTGGTTACGATTGGAGCTTCCAAGCTGAGGAAGGACCCACAAACATTGCTCTAATGGCCTATACATCTCAAAGTTCATCAAGTTCTGATTCTGAGGTACATACTTGCTCTAAAGATTGTTTAAAATCATATGAAACTCTTCAAAAACAGTATGATCAACAGCGTGAAACTCTTAAAAAATCTAATCTAGAAATTATAGGTTATCAAATAGGATTAGAATCATTAGAAGCTAGGATACTTATTCATGAAAAGAATAAAGTTGTTTATGAAGAAGACATTGAATTTTTAAAGTATGATGTCCAAGTGAAAGATATTTCTATCAAAAACCTTAAAAATTAGTTAGAAGAAGCTTTAAAAGAGAAAGATGATTTGAAACTTAAACTAGAAAAATTTGAAGAATCATAAAAGAATCTAACTAAACTGATAAATAGTCAAATAAGTGCTAAAGATAAAGCTGATCTTGGTTATAATAGTCAAATAAATGAGAGTGAAGTGGTTCATAGTGTGTTTAACAGTAGAGAAAGTAATGTGGATGATAGTCCCTTAAATGATAGATTCTAAACAGGTGAAGGGTTTCATGTAGTTCCCCCTCCCTACACTGGGAACTACATGCCCTCAAGACCTGACTTATCCTTTGCTGAGTTAGATGATTCTGTCTATAAGACTAAAGTGAGTGAAACTAAAACTAGTGTATCTAAGACTAGTAAGGATATTGTAGAAAAGCCTAAAACTGTTAGGCCTAGTGCTCCTATCATTGAAGATTGGGACACTAATAGTAATAATGATAGTGTATTTAGACCTAAATCTGATCAGACAAAACCAAAATTTACAAAAATCAATTTTGCCAAATCTGATGAGAATGTGAAATCTGTTAATAAGAAAAACACACATAAGCAAGTAGAGTATCCCAGGAAAAGTCAAAGTCCTAGGGGTAATAGAAGAAACTGGAATGGGATGATGACTCAAAAACTAGGGAATGGTTTTGAGTTTATAAAGAAAGCTTGTTTTATGTGTGGGAGTTTCAACCATTTAATCAAAGACTGTGATTTTTATGACAAGAAAATGGTAGAAAAACAAGTGTTGAATAATAAGGGAAGGGTTACTAGTCAAAGGGAAATTAGAACAGTATGGAACAATGCTCAGAGGGTGAACCAACAAAATAAATTTAATCACCCACATCCTAAAAGGAATTTTATTCCAACAGCAGTTGTAACAAAGTCAGGACAAGTACCAGTTAATACTGCTAAGCAAAGCTCTCCAAGAGCAACAACATCAATTAGTACTGCCAGACCTGTTAATACTGCTGCCCCTAAATCAAAAGTGAATGATGCATTACCCAAAAGATATTCTTATTTTAAAGCACATTCACCAGTAAGAAGGGCTTTTAACAAAAAATCAGCAGCTAAAACCAATAATTTTAATGAAAAAGTTAAAACTGCTAGGATTAACAATGAAACTATTTCTAAGCCAAAAGCAGTAGTTAGTGCTGCTTGTAGGAAATGGGGAAAAATGCTGATTAAGTATCTGTCATCAATGCAGGGATTTAGAGACCAACAGGAAAGTTATTGCCATGACCGTTCCAAAACAATAGATCATACATGCTTAAAATATTTGACTATGTTGATCTACAAGGCAGACTCAAGTCAGTAATGGCTTGGGTCCCCAAGAGAAACTAATTCTCTCATTTTAAGTATAGGGTAATCCACATTATACTTTACAGGATCAAGGGATTTTTGACATTGGATGCTCTAGGCATATGACTAGAAACAAGTCCTTTCTTATAGATTATCAAGAGATTGATGTAGATTGTTAGCATTGGAGGAAGGGTAGTCCTAAAGGAGAATAAATGTTAAAATAAAACTGGTAGTTTATATGTTAATACTGCTTGAGGAGGTTTTTAAAATGCTAAGTATACTTAGTACTGCTAGTTATAGACAATAAGACTCTAGTTACAAACTGTTATCTATTAATCTGTTAAAAAGAAAATCCTTTGATTGTGTATTCTTATATTTTAGACTAACATTTGTAGCTAGCATACTAGTACATGGTATGAATGCTTCACACCTCTGCAGTATTTTGATGAGGGGAGCTAAATAATTCAATATGCAGTCAAAGAATGGATTGGAAGGACATGTAATCAACAAACAAAAGTGTGTGAAGAATCAAACACCTAGGCAAGCCAAAAGACGTCGAGACACTAAGATACCTTAGTCTAGTGGTCCCCCTGAAAAGGTTGGTGATGAGGCTGTCCATAAGGAGTTGGGTGACAAAATAGAAAGGGCTGCCACTACTGCTTCTAGCTTAGAAGCAGAGCAGGACAGTGGTAAAATCAATAGGACCTAATCCATGGCAACACTTAATAATCCAAGTCCTGAGGGAACTGGTTCAGGTAGTGGTCCCAGGTACCAAAAGACCATATTGGAGGTGTGGATGCTCAAACTAGGTTTGATACTACATCTAAATAGTCCAATAACCCACCTCTCTCAAGAGTTTACACACTTGGAAGTGGATAGGACAGCAAGAAACTAATGGAATTGATGGAACATTGTACAAAGTTGTCTGAATTGGTGAGAAAAAGAAATGAGAGATATAGTGAGATGAAAAACAGTAAGAGAGTTTTGTGATATAAAAACAAAAAGAGTGAATTTGGTGAGAAAAGAAATGAGAGATATAGTGAGCTGAAAAACAAAAAGAGAGATTATGAGAATCTAAATTTATGATGGAAATGCTTGTTGAATAACTTGGGAGTTTTTATACTGCCAGTCATAAAACTTAATACTGCCATTAATAAGTTAGTACTGCCAGACATATCTTAATACTGCTGGGTAAAGTTCATACGGCTAGGCTTAAAGTTAGTATTGTTAGGCTAAACTTAGTACTGTTGGTTGACCGTTAGTACTATTTGAGGCATAACAGAATTTCATTAATTAAAAATAGCCGTTGAATAATTTTCCGCCAACTACTTGCTATATAGGTTTGTCCTTGATTTGGGATAAATCTAAAACATTCATATATAAATCAAGATTTCTTCAAGATAAATACTTAATTTTATTCATTCGGTCCAATCAAAAACCTTAAGTACTCTCTATTATCTCAATTACCTTTACCAAACACACATACTCTCATCCACGATCATAATTCAGAACCCTAATCAAACTTTTCTCAATCGAATGGTGAATTTGGACTTCTATGAAAAACACAATAGGGTCGCCTTCTTAAAGAAACCAGAGGGAAGTGCAGGATTTCATCAGATAGTATAGTTTCTCAATTCTACTCACATTAAGTATGCTCTCACTTAACATCCAACCATCTATGTTTCACTCATTCGTCAATTTTGGCAAATTGCATCTGCAAGCACATCTGAGAATGAAGAGATGGAAATAACTGCTACCATTGATGGAAGAGTTAAGACTGTTACTAAAGAATCTATAAGGAGGCATCTTAAGTTAGAAGATTTTGATAGCATTATTACTTTACCTAATACTAAATTTTTTGAGCAACTTGCTCTTATGAGGTATGTGTCTAATTCTGACAGATTAACTTTTAAAAAGGGAAACTTTTCTCCTTAATAGAGGTTTTTGATCCATACCATCCTTCATTGTTTGAGTGCTAAGAAAACTACTTGGGATCAACTTGTTAGCAACATAGCCACTACTATCATTTGCTTGGACACAAACATAACTTTTAATTTTTCAAAATTGATTTTTGATGGCATGGTGAAAAACTTGGATAATCAGTCTAAATTTTTAATGTATCCAAGATTTATACAAATCTTTTTGAACAAGCACAAAAGATAGCTTCTACCTCACAAAAGAACTTATATTGCTCCTACTCTTACTCAAAAACTTTTTGGCAATATGAGAAGGATTTCTAAGGGTTATAATGGGGTGGACATTCCATTGTTTCCAACAATGCTTGTTTAGGGTCCAATTTATCAGGGTGAAGGATCAACAGTCCCAGTTGAGCCCCATCACAAACCCACACATATGCTCCATCAACCTCACCACCACATATTTCACAAACACTTAGGAGTCCTATCAGACAGGAAACTAAAGTTCCTCAGCTTAGTTCTCCTCCTCACACCAATGTAGCAGATGAGGCTGCATCCACAGGTGTGGATGTCAGACATGGAGGGGCTGCCACTACTATCACTAGCTTAGATGCAGGACAGGGCAGTGGTAACATTAATAAGACCCCATCCATGCCCTGTGATTCACCTCTCCCAAGAGATCACACACTTGGAAGTGATGAGGACAGAATGCAACAAAATGAATTGATGAATTTGGTCATAAAATTGTCAGATAGATGTGAAGCTTTGGAGACAGAATTGAGGCAGACAAAGAAAGTCTATGGTGATGCTTTTACTAGACTTATACAAAAAGGTAAGGGGAAATTAGATAAGACTGTCAAGATAAGTCGAACATCTATAAAGAAGGTCAAAGTGGTTATATTAAGATGATGATGAATAGGTTGGAGGATCCTTTAAACAGGAGAGGATAAAAGATAGAAAAATTGATCAAGATCACATGAATATACTTTGTTTCAAATAAATGCTGGGAATCAGGTACTCCTAAAAGGGCCAGTGCTCAGGGGAGGCAAAACTCAACAAGAATTAACCTAAGATAACTTAAGAGTTCTTATGCAACTAAGGTTCTGATGTATATCAGTAGATAAAAAAAAGAAGGGAAGTTATAAATGTTCAATCTTATACTAGAAAAAGGAGGGCAGTTAGTACTGGCAGTGGTGAAATTAGTACTGCTAGAGAATCAGTTAGTACTGCTGGTGCATCAATGCCAGTTAGTACTGCTGGTATGATTCAAGAAGCCATTATTCCTTCATCAGTTTCTACAAAGAATATGGGTAAAGCCATTATGCAAGAGTTTGAGTCTCCAAAGAAGATGAAACAGAGAGAGAAGATTCAAATTATGCAGGGATGAAAGTAAGTAGCTCTAAACTGACAAAAGGTTTGATGCAGCAGAAAGACAGAGGATGGCTTAAGTGCATCAAACAGCTCAGGGTTTTACAAATGCTGAATGGGATAATGTATTGGCTAGGGTCACAGCAGATGAAGATTTTGTTCAACAATTACAAGCAGGTGAAAAGTGCAGTAAAGAAGACATACCAATGAAGCTTGTAGAACTTGTCAATTAAAGAAAGAAGTTCTTTGCTCGACAAAGAGCTAAAGCTAAGAGGAACAAGTTAATGACTCCTGCTAAACAAAAGGATTACATGTTAAACTACATCAAGAACCAAGAAGGAGGTTATTCTATTTAAACAATTGAAGTCACTTTCGTTTGAGCAAGTTAAAGAAATTTTTAAAGCTACTATGAGGAGAGTACAATCTTTTGTGCCTATGGATTCTGAGTTGGAGGTTCAAAGATTGAAAAGAGTAGGTCAAGAAGTTTTAGAAAAGCCTGTTAAAAGACAAAAGATTGGAAAAGCTTTAGGATCAAGTGAAGAACATTCAATAGAAAAGGAAAAAGAGCTATCACAAGAGGATTTACAACAAATGATGATGGTAGTTCTAGTGGAAGAAGTTTATGTTGAAGCCTTACATGTCAAATATCTAATAATTAACTGGGAAATTTACTCTGAAGAGACAAGAAGATATTGGAGAATTATCAGTGTTGGAAACCATACAGAAGCTTATCAGACTTTTGATGATATGTTGAAGAAATTTAATAGAGATAACATGGATAAGCTACGGAGTTTGGTTAAAGAATGATTCAGTATCCAAACCAATCCTATCTATGACAAAGAAAGAACAATATGGTGAATTGAAAGGTGTTAAATCTGATACTGATGATTTTCTATGGAAGCTTTCCAAGATAAATGCATATCCAATGACATGAGGTTAATATGATCTAAGTGGTTGTTCACCTGTAATCTACCAGACATGAGGACATGATATCTTACTTGTTGGTTAATAAAGATAATCCACAGACAAGAGGGCTTAATGACTTGATGTTGTGTAACAAGCTGTAAGTGGATCAATATTTAGAGATGGCAGATGAGCTTTTAAGGAAAATCTTCATACTAGCAAATAGACCAAGATAGTAAAGTGTTTGGAAGCATCCTCTCAACACAGAAGGTTTAATTCATAAACTTGATGATTTAAAGGTAAATCTCAAGATTATTTTTATTAAGAGAGGGAATTGTTAGGAAATTAAGGGCTTCTACAAGTTTTCTACCTCTGGTTTAAACATTTTAGTACTTAGCCAGAAGAGAATACATAGTACTAACTAGCCAAGCAAGTTAGAAACTAGCTAGTGTTATAGTTAGTACTGGCCAGTACAAAATAGTTTAGTACAGTCAGTTTTATTATAATCTGTTAGTTATAATTAGTTTAGTACTTTGTAATGCGATAGCATGAGATATATTATGAATAGAATATGCATTATCAGTAAACTCGTTTTGTAAGCCCATTAGGGTTTCCTTGGTGTATAAAAGGAACTCTATGGCATTGATCTAGATATAAAAGTTTTATATAGTTTTCATAAAAAATATAGTTAGTATTCATAGTTTCAAGGTTATTCTGTAACTTTGATTGTGTTTAATATATTGAAAGTTTAGCAAGATCTTGTTTTACTGTTTCATTGTTCTTCTTAGTATTACAAGCTAGATTCCACATAGTTTGTAGTATTCACAATCTTAGTTTCTACTACAGTTGTTTTGGATCTATCCAACACAACTAAGCTTTAACAAGCTAAGTAAGATCTGTTCAAAAGGGATCAACAATGACAGGTTCAGAGAGCTTGTATGCACTATAAAGGCAGGACCTCAAGATGGACCAACTGATGCTGGTAGTAGCTGTTAGTATTGTACCATTTGTTAGCTATCCTGTATAACCTGCTTTGTATTATGGGTAACTCCCAACTAGTGGCTGTATGGACATTTTGTCATTATTTTAGCTATCTTTTATGGCATGCTAAGTATTATAGGTAACTCTTAGCTAACATTGCCTTAGGACCGTATTTTTATTTTGTATCTTATCTTTACTGATCATGTTATAATCAGAACTATCATGTATGATTATCGATGTTGTTATGTATGAATGTTGAATTATTTATATCATTGTTGATTTCACTTCATTGTATAATATCACTGTGTGTTGTGATCTCATTTAATTTATTGTGCTGCATGTCATGTCGCGTTTATGATTGTATGAAATCTAACGTGTATTATAATTTCTTGTGATTTGAAGAAAAATCCACCAAAGAGAACCGCCATAACAACCACCACCGCACCTTTGACTAATGCAGCTATTAAGCAATTGATAGCTCAAGGAGTTGCTAATGCATTGGAAGAAATTGAAGCAAACAGAACCAGTAGAAGACAACCATGATTTAGGAACTGGTAGCAGAAGGACAGAGCGAGCTGCTCGTGAGTGCACCTACAGTGACTTCCTCAAATGCCAACCCCTTAATACCACAGGGTATTGAAGGAGTTTAAAACTTAGTGGTTTGAGAAGATGGAGTATGTATTCCATATTAGCAACTGCACCGTCGCGTGCCAGATCAAGTTTGCTACTTGCACTCTTCTTGGCAGTGCTATGACGTGGTGGAATTCCCAGGTCAAGACTGTTGGTCATGATGCTGCATACAGAATGCCATGGAAAACATTAAAAAAAGATGATGACAGCCAAATATTGCCCAAGAGGTGAGATCAAGAAGCTAGAGATTGAACTCTAGAATCTAAAAGTCAAAGGTACTGACGTGTTGAGCTATAACCCATGTTTCCAAGAGTTGGCACTGATGCATTTGAGAATGTTTCCCAAAGAATCGGATGAGGTCGAGAAGTATGTCGGTGGACTTTCCTACATGATTTAGGGATGTGTGATGGCTTCTAAGCCCAAGACAATGCAGGATGCCATTGAGTTTGCCATTGAACTGATGGATCAGAAGATCCGTAGTTTGGCTGACCATCAAGATGAAAATAAAAGAAAACTTGATGACACTTTAAGGAACAACCAGAACCAACAGCAGCCTTTCGAAAGGCATAATATGGAAAGGGCCTATATTGCTGTGCCTGGGGAAAAGAAAGTGTACGTGGTCTATGCCCTAAATGCAACTACCATCATGATGGGGAGTGTGCTCCCTAGTGCACCAACTATAAAAGGAATGGCCATCTGGCCCGGGACTATAGAAGCCAGCCTGCTGTTGCCAACAACCAGAGAGCCCTAAGGGCAAATCAAAGGGGTGTTACTTGCTTTGAGTGTGGATCTCAGGGCCATTTCAAGAGGGATTACCCTAAGCTGAAGAATAACAACTGGGAAACCAAGCTAGGAACGGTAGAGCAACAACAAGGGCTTATGCTGTGGGAAATGTAGGGAAAAACCCAGATGCCAATGTAGTTACGAGCACGTTTCTCCTAAACAACCGCTATGCTTCTATCTTGTTTGATACCGGTATCGATAAGAGTTTTGTATCACTACATTTAGTTCCCAAATTAATATTGTTTCAACTGCATTAAACCATGATTATGATGTCCCAACAAAACCGACAGGAAAAATAATTTGAGTCAATTACTATCATATGGGTTGCACTTTAAACTTCTTAAATAATCCATTCAACATCGATTTAATGCCCATAGAACTTGGTAGTTTTGATGTCAGTATTGGTATGGATTGGTTAGTAAAGTATCATGTTGTAATCGTCTGTGATGAGAAGGTCGTTCGTATTCCCTTGGGAAATGAGATCTTAATTGTTCGTGATGACGAAGGCAACAACGGGCACGTGTATTGATTAAACATCATCTCGTGCACCAAAACTCAAAAGTATTTGCTAAAAGAATGTCATGTATTTTTAGCACATGTTACCACAAAGAAGGCTGAAGACAAGTCGGAGGAGAAGTGACTTGAAGACATACCAATTGTTCGATACTTTACTGAAGTATTTCTTGAGGACTTGCTGGGTATTCCACCAACTCGACAGGTGGAATTCAAATTGATTTGGTATCTTGTGTTGCACCTGTAGCACATGCGCCTTATCGATTAGCTCCATCCGAGATGAAAGAATTGTCAGATCAACTGCAGGAACTTTTTGACAAATGATTTCTAAGACCTAGTTCCTCATCTTGGGGAGCTCCAGTCTTGTTTATCAAGAAGAAGGATGGATCATTTTGGATGTGCACCAATTACTGAGAATTAAATAAGCTGACAGTGAAGAACCGTTATCCGCTTCCAAGAATTGACAATTTATTTGATCAAATTCAAGGGTCGAGTGTTTACTCGAAGATCGACCTGAGGTCGGGTTATCATCAACTAAGGGTTCGTGAAGAAGACATCTCGAAGACCGCTTTTAGAACTTGATATGGACATTATGAACTTCAAGTTATGCCGTTTGGTTTGACTAATGCACCGGTTGTATTTATGGATCTCATGAATCGGGTGTGTAATGGCCAAGCTAACCTAGAAGGTCAAAATTGATTGGGTGACAAACAAGAAGCAGCTTTCCACCTATTAAAGGAGAAGTTGTGCAGTGCACCTATTTTTGCTTTACCTGAAGGAGCTGAGAAGTTCATTATGTTAATACAAATAATGTCTAAAAACGTTATTTATATTTTTTGACCTCTTAATGTTTTGATAATAACAAACTGTAAAAACATTTACAAATTATTAATCATAAAATTCTATTTCTAAGATTAGTAATCACCTAAGGTATGAACAAACAAATCATTAATTATACAAAATATTTTCTAATTAAAAGAAAAGTTTTATTAAAAACTTTAATTTGAAATTCAAATCCCCCCCTAAATAGAAGGTTCCATAACATATACAACCTTCCCCACAAAAAGACAAAAAAAAATAGCGTATTCTACTGGGCGGCCCCCAGATATATCTAGACCGCCCTCAGTGACCATAGAGTTTTCCTGCCTCTAAATACAGCTCCATTCCCATCAGAAAAATCATACCACTTAGCTTGAAATTTTTCAGATAAACTTCTCTCTCTAAAAATCATCTTTCCTCTCTAAATCTATAGATTACTACATTCTTAGATCTTTGTTTCAAGTGAACTAATCTCTTCTTCTCCTCTCTCCTTTCACATTCAAGTGCACAGAAGAAACATAATCGGAATTCCGCCAAGTATTCGCCAAGAAATGAATTGTTATTTAGTGATCTCTCTTCTCTTCTTCTAAGTATCAAATCTCTATTGTAATTATCTTGTGTAATTTTGTGATTCGAATTGTATGTAAATCCGATAGTGTAAATCTTGTGAGTGTATAGTATTTGTGAAGTGGTAGATTGGCTCTAGCTAAGATTAGGACTCGACATTTAGCTTAGTGTCTGAAAACAACGTAAGCGACGTGTAAACGGTTTTTTCCGCCTGAAGGGAGCTTGTTGACATAGTGAAATCTCAAGTAGGATACTCGGGGAGTGGAGTAGGGCGAAGAAGAGATTCGTAGCCGAACCACTATAAATCTTGGTGTCTTGGTTTGATTGTTCCTTCTCTCATCTCTTTATATTGTTGTGATTGTTATTTAGTATTAGTTTATATATTTACTTTGTTGATTGGTTAAACATACAACTCGAATCTAAGTATTTTGAAAGCAAAGGTTTAAAAAGTAAAACGAACCTGTAAACTATTCAACCCCCCTTTTAGTTTCCACAATTGGTATCAAAAGCCAAGGTCACTCAAGATTTTTAAAATATATTGTATTTTAAAGCTTGGATCGATCTATGGATTCCAACAAATATCTAGAAGGGCAATCCATGCAAACACCATTACTTTTTGAAAGTGACAGTTTTATTTATTGGAAAAATAGATTCGAGACATATGTTAAATCAAAAGATCTTGATCACTGGCATGTTATTACTAATGGTGATTTTCAACCTATTCAAAAAAATCCGAAAACCAAATTAGATGAGGTTATCCCTTTTGAAAAACAAAGTGACGATCTTAAAAATAAGCTTGCGAAAAATAATGAAGCTAAAATGGTCATATACAATGCTTTGCAAAGATAAGAATATGAAAGAATTTTTATGTGTAATACGGCAAAAGAAATTTGGAAAACTTTGTTAATCACCCATCAAGGTAATAACCAAGTCAAAGACAACAAGATCGACCTTTTGGTACAACAATATGAACAATTCGTCATTTCTGAAGACAAAACTATAGATAGTGCTTTTGCTAGATTTAATACTATCATTACTAGTCTAAAAGCTCTTGATGAAGGTTATTCTAGCAAGAATTATGTTAGGAAGTTTCTTAGGGCTCTACATCCTAAATGGAGAGCAAAGGTCACGGCGATTGAAGAGTCAAAAGACTTAACATCACTGTTACTTGATGAACTCATCGGGAATCTCAAAGTTTACGAGATGCTCATCAAGAAAGACTCTGAAATAGTCAAAGCTAAGGGATAAAGAAAATCTCTTGCTTTAAAGGCTAAGAAAGAATCTAGTGATGAGGAGTGTTCGACTTCCGGAAGTGAAGACGAAGAATACGCCATGGCGGTTAGAGACTTCAAGAAGTTCTTCAAGAGAAGAGGTAGATTCGTGAGACAACCTCGGAATGACAAAAAGACGTTCAAAAGAAGCCGAGCTGACAAGAACGGCGAAAGTGATAGAAAATGTTTTAGATCCGGTGATCCAAATCATCTTATTGGAGAATGTCAAAAACCACCGAAAGACAAGAACCAAAGAGCATTCGTCGAAGGTTCTTGGAGTGATAGCGGTGAAGAAGATGGTGAGAAGGCCAAAGACGAGACGTGTCTCATAGCTCAAGCATCAAATAAGGTATGTTCCGATTCCTCTTACTTTAGTGATGAAAATTCATCAATACATGATCTTACTTTAAATAATGAGTATGATAAACTTTGCAAGATGGGTTTGAAAATACACTAAGAACAAACGGCTAAAAGCTATTAGAAACAATTTAGAAAACGAACTTAGTGAACTAAAATTCAAATTGTCTACATTAGAGAAAAACAATGGGAGTTGATCTCGAATGTACAAATTGTCAATCATTTAAAACTGAGAATGAAAAACTCAAAGAAGAAGCTCTTAAACTAACTAAATTTGAAAAGAGCACACATTGCTTAAATGAAATGTTAAGCAATCAAAAACCCTCCGGTGATAAATTAGGTTTAAGGTTTAATTCATGTGAAGCATCAACTAGTAAGTCTAAGAAAATAAAATTTGTGAAATCTTATAAAAAAATATCCTCTAGTGACGGTCCCCCAAATATCTTGGGCGGCCCTCATAAAGTCCAAACTGCCCCCAAAGCAATCAAAGGGCCGCATT
This sequence comes from Tanacetum coccineum, assembly GCA_026074375.1. NCBI lineage: Eukaryota > Viridiplantae > Streptophyta > Magnoliopsida > Asterales > Asteraceae > Tanacetum > Tanacetum coccineum. The sequence continues at coordinate 1,549 of BQNB010008296.1, read as the reverse complement.
TATGGGTTTGGCATGCATTTTTTTGGGGTAGCGGGTGCAATTAACAATCTTACAGTTTTGAATCATTCTCTGTTATTCGACGACATGCTTGATGACATCGCACCGATTATCCCGTATGAAGTGAATGGGGTTACTTTTGAAAAAGGTTATTACCTAGCTGACGGTATATACCCACAGTGAGAAACTTTTGTTAAATCATTTACGGTTACACGAGATGATAAAAATTCTGTATTTAAATGTCAACAAGAAAGTGCTTGAAAACACGTTAAAAGTGCTTTTGGTGTCCTCCAAGGTCGTTGGAATATAATAGCTCAACCGGCGCGTGCTTGGACTGTGATCAAGCTACGAAGAACCATGTACACGTGCATCATATTGCATAACATGATTTTGAAAAATCAAAAGTTTGCGTTATCCAAAGTTGGCGAAACTTATGTTTGCCCGAGACCAAATCTGGCACGGTCATGGATCGAGCGATGCGAAGTGAAACCGAAAAAAGCAAAAGAACTTCGTAATAAGAAAACGCATGCAATGCTTCAAAGAAATTTGATTGAGCATGTCTGGCAACAACATCTAGAAAATAATTAGTTTAATCATAATCTGATGTATTTTTTAATTTTCGTATTGTTTTTAAATTTTGTATTGTATTTTACTTTCCATATTGTAATTTGTATTTTTATTTGAATGAAATAAAATTAGTTTGTGTGAAAAGTGAGAAAAGAATAAATTGGTTAGTGGGCCCAAATGGCATGGATGAGGGTATGTTATGAAGGAGGGTGTATTTTGAGTTGTTGTGTTGAAATGATGTGACAGTGAGGTGGCACCAGTGGGGCCCAAATGGCATGGCAAACCCATGCCATTACACCCTTTGCTCTTAGGGCGAAGGGTATGATGAAGGGTAGTTGTTTGTTTAAAAAAAAGATGTTTGGTAACGTAGTTGTAAGATGTAATTAGAAATTGTAAAATTACAAAAAGGGAATATAACGTAATTAAAGAAATTATAAATGTTATATTTTAGGGTATAAATGTAATTTTATAAACAAACTGCTAGGAGTAGTTCTAAAATGCTTCTTCAAGAAGCATTTGAGATTGGAGCAGTTAAACAATATTTAAATGCTTGTTGAGGTGTTGCCAAACAAGCTTTTCATCTAAAATGTTTACTGCTTGTTGCTCCTAAACGCTTCAATACGCTTGTTGCCAAACACAACCTAAAACACAAATAACCACATACAATAATGATGTGGTAGTCGTAGGACTTCAACAAGAAGTTTTACAACTCCCTAGGCAGAGTACCTAATCGTTGCAGTGTAGTATAGGCAAGACTCGGGGGTTGCTATCGTTCTCTAGGGGAATAGGTTGGGAAGGCTCGAACAAAGCTTAACCGAGATCTACGGGATTGAAAGAAGATTATTTTTGTATTTTGATATTTTATCGAAAGCAGGTAAATCAATGGTTTGAGAGGTTAGTTTGTTTAACTAATTAATAAACTAATTATAATCTAAACTGCTGGTGATAACTTTATGATAAAATAATGTACTTGCTTAATCATGCA
>BQNB010008295.1:2534-81178 GCA_026074375.1 Tanacetum coccineum | reverse complement strand
GGAGTGATTGCCAAGAACGGAGTGTGGGGTTTGCAAAGACGCACACGAAAAAAATATGATCTCCATTTATTTTCTATATGTGACAACCCGAGAATTTCCGTTCAATAAGTTAGCCGTTTCCGTGTAGTAATTTGAATTTTTAAAAGTTTCATTAAGCTTTTCCGTTTAACCGGGAAGTTATTTCGTTATTATCTGAGAATCGTCGCCGGGAGCGAACCGGGACACCAAACGTTGTAGTATTTTGGCAATAGCCGCGTTTTTATGTTTTAAAGCAATATTTAAAATTTCGTAATTTTCCGTGTTACCGTTACTCGTTTCGTTATTTACGTGATCCGTGGAATTTAACTACACTTTGTTGTGCATGCATGCTTGGAAATTAATTCATCAACTAGCATTATGATCCTAGAATGTGGGAAATTATTTTTGGCCCCCCCTTTGCTTTGATTCCAACCGGTTACACATACATACACATGCATAGGATCCAAAATTTTGAAATGAGATGCCTAGACCAACGTCCATCTTATTTGGAACAACCTTGTACCATGTAAGCTTGTGATTTGAGGATCATTTTGGTCCCCTTTGGCTCTCTTGTCCCACCGCCGGTACCACACACACACTAACACCTTGTGTGTGATTTTTGCTAGTTATATTCATGTGTACAAGTTCATTTCTTAACCATTTCTCACCAAAGAAAAACACACACTACTCTTTCTTTCTTTTCCTCTCTTTGCCGAAACACCAAACACACACAAACCCATTTGTTTTTAATCTTTGATCATCCACTCGAAGATATATTGTTCGTGTTGATTGTTATTTCATCCGGGTATTTTATAAAACAACGTTTGGGTTGTTCTTAGTTTCTATTCACCTTTCGTCGTGTTTCTTTGTAAGTCATCTTTACTTTTTCATAAATAAGTTGTACTTTTGCATTCGTATGATCATTCCGAACAAGGTGTACAAAGCGGATCGTTGTAAAAATCATTATATATTTTTCTATAAAACTACAAGTCTCTAAGTTTAATCTTTTGTTTATAAATGGAAGAAAATAAAAAGTAGTTGTACTTTTGCATTTAAAAGTTCATTGTGACTATGTTGATATATATATTGCTATTATTACGGCTATATCGTTTATTTAAGATTTATCGTATACTAAGTTTAAGTATTGTTGGCGAAGAGATTAAGTTAGATGTTGGATTTGTTGTAAGCGTAAATTGAATATCGAAAAGGTTTAGGTTTAAGAACGGATTTGTTGCGATATTGGAGGTGTTGTCAAAAATAGATCGGATATTCTTTCGAGTCAATAAAAGATGTACTTTTGTAAAACGGGTGTTTTCACGTGTCGAGGTTGATAAAAATGGAAAGTCGATATTTTTAGAAAGGTCATGCCGAAATTTCGTAAACTTTATAAAAGCGTCGAAAATATACTTTTATTATCAAACTTATGATAAAATGTAGAAAAACGTAAGTGTCGAGTTTAGGTCAACATTTTTAGTTATTGAGTCAACGTTGATGTGTCGGGACACTAAAAGACAAAATACACTAAAAGACAAAATATACTAAAAGACGAAATACACTAAAAGACAAAATACACTAAAAGACGAAATATTTTCTAAGATGTTTTGAAGTGTCGAGACTTGTCAAAACTTATAACTTTCGAAAGTACGTTTTAAAAAGGGATACGCCGTGTCTACTCGTGCTCGGATGATCAGTTCTTACGTTAAGCATTATTCGTTGTACATCATTCTTAAACGACGACTATATGATAGGTTGTCGCTAGAACCGTGTGATTCATTTTCACTTGATCCACTACCCGTATAAGGTGAGTTCATAGCCCCACTCTTTTACTCGTTTTGACTAAATGTTTTATAACTTGGGGTGAGAAACATTGCTTGCTTTTAAAACTAGACACAAGTACTTTGCGTGAGATTTTCCCTGTTTACGTGTTGCCTAAGTAGCGTTTAGACCACTACTGCCCCACTTATCATGAACCGTCAGTCTCTTGACTGGAGGACCGGTCGAGGGAGCGCGAGTGTTATAAATAGATCTATTGGGACTAATTATCCCTATCCGGGTGAGTAGCGCTCACTACCCACGGGGCTCCCGATAAACGGATATATACCATGTCGAAACTTAAGAAGGTAGTCTTGGTCAGTTACCTCGGGGGCTTGTTTCAACCTAGCAATATACTATGCTATAAACGTAATTAGCTTCGGTGTCATGAGCTTAGCGCAACGTAAATACCTTTTTATGTGAAGTTGTATCTGTTATAACTGTCGCATACGTTTTGATATCTTGTGGTCCACTATAATAACGTTTGAACTAAACCTATGAATTCACTCAACTTTATGTTGACCGTTTTAGCATGTTTTTCTCAGGTGCTTAGCTTTGGACTTCTTGATGTGCTATGTGGAGTCTACGTGCAATATGATACTCTTTCAAGACTTATCAAAATATCATACTCGTTGTCTTTTGAAAACCAAATTATGCTTCCGCTACATTTTACTTAGGCTTCCGCAAATGTTTAATTTCTTTTAAATCATGTAAAACTTATTTAATTATAAACAATGAAACGAGTTATGATTTTCAAAACGTCCATTAGTGGTCGTTCTCTTGTGCCTTGTGTTCGGATTATGATGACGTCGCGCCCTCGGACACGTATTCCGTCCAGGCCCCGTCTGGGGGTGTGACAGGTATCATAATAAGTACACGAGCTCTTGTCGGAGGCGTGGCCGATGTGTTGTCGAAAGAAAAGTGATACCAATTCCTAGCATAATAATGTAAATAGAAATAATAATGTTGCAAAGTTAGAAAATAAATAGTAAAAGTTTCATTTTCTAAAACCAAGGAATTCTTTTGAACTAAGGTTTGCAAAAGTCTACAAGGCTTTTTCATCGGAAGTTCATGCGTTTCGATTAGTATTCTCCGGATGGGGTGTCAAAAGATTTAGCACTTACCCGATGACGGTGGGATTGCTAGAGAAGAAAGTCATTCATGAGACAAGTGAACCAACGATGTCTTAGCTAAGGAGGTTTTTGTTTGCTTTGAGTTGTGATCTTACTAAGTGATTAACATATTAGCCCAAAAGGCCCATGTGTAAAGCTTAGTCGGATTTCAACTATCTAAATATGTGGATTTAATGGTTTAAATTAATTTGAGCACACACACTTAAATATATGATTTATGTCGGGAAGAGAAATTCACAAGTTGTAATTATAAGTAGTCTTAGCATCTTAGCTCGTACTTAACGGTGATCTTATTTTTAAGCTTAGTATGGGAAAAGTAAAAAATCAGGAATGATGAAGTTATCTTTTAGACACTTAATTGTGCTTTTTGTTCTATGATCCTAAAAGTTACCACTAAGGTAATGAAAACATTACATTATGTCAACACAAGAATAAATTGTAGTTAGATAGTCTATCAAGAAAAATCAATAAAAATAAAAAAATCTTTAAAAATGGGAAATCGGGTGTTTTATAACTTGTGATCTCTTAGCTCTCTCAACAAAAATCTTTGCTACTTTTCAAAGGTTTAGTTTGGGGAAGTTTCGAGGTATTTGGTTATAAGGCATATAATATTGCGTGAGGACACGCAATCGTTTAGTTTGGGGAATTTTGATAAGTGTAAAATACACATATCCGTTAACACCAAAAATGACCCTAAATGACTAAAAACATACTTAAAATGGCAAAAATATACTTGTTTTTGTGTTTTGTGTGTGCAGGTACGGATAAGACAAAAATCACAAAAAAACCGTCAAAAACAGACAAACACGGACATGAGAACGAAAGAGTGTATAAGAGCCGGAAGCTTCCTACAAATAAGGACAAAAGTCAACAAGTGGTCAACCCTCAGTCAACTTTGGTCAAACAGTCAAATGGCCACAATCCAGAGTTACAATCTAGTCCCTCAAGTTTCCAACGTTAGCTAATGGGCCCTTAACCTTTACTATATCCTTACCGGACCCAAAAATAACAATAAACCAAAAGTCAAGCCAATTACCCATACCCGGCCCAAAACCCTAAACCATAAACTCCTTTTATATAAGTCCAGGGGCAATATTCTGCCAGATTGAAAGTTATTATACTTAGGTTTTTTCACCTTAAAAACCATAAGGACAAACTTGCCAATAGCTCAAACTTACACCCCTCTTACCCGTTTTCAGTTAAAAATTGGCGCGAATTTGTTTCACTATTCTACCCTGTCTCCTAAAATGAACCAAGGTCAAAAAATAAGAGGTGCAAATGAGAATTGAGGGATAAAGATGGAAATTAATGCTCAAATTTACATGATGGCAGTAGTTTTACATCATCAAAATCACCTCATTGGTCTATCACATCAATGAATGAACGCTGGCAGGTGTAGAAGCACAAGAATGTTGGGTTTTGTACTTAAGGCACTCACAGAAGTAGCACAAATGTCTTAATCACGGATTGCCATGCTGGCAATCCGTGTGATTATCAAAAGAGATCCAACGGCTAAAGATGATCTTCCAATCATTGAGAGAATGAATGGCAGAGATTGATAAGACCTCAAGGGGCTAGAAGGTTCAATAAGTGGGGACTGATAAATGCACACAACACACACACTAGGCACCTTTAAAATTTTATAGTGTTTTTTAGCTTTAAGAATTTTTTAGCTTATATGGTTTTAGTTTAGTTGAGTAAATTTCATTTTGTGTTTCCTTTTCAAGCATTGTACTCTAATTCAGTTACATGTAATCAAATAGTTAGTCTAATGAAAAGTTTATTTCTTTTTTGTTCTTAAGACTTTTTCTGTATAAGCTCTTATATCTCATGTTGTTTTCCTCATAAGCTCATTAAGCTTTGTATAGCTCTCACTAGTCTATAAGCTAGTGATGGAGCTTGTTTAATCAGTCCTTTAATCTTACATTTAAACATTAAATCAGTTAAAAATTAATACCCCCTTTGCGTAATTGATTCAAGCTTTAGGAGGGAAGCTAGCAATGAAAAGAGTCTCTGGACTTTAACTGGCTTATCAATGATAAGCCAGAGCTTGTAGATGCTCATTTGAGCCTTTCAGCCTTTGTTAAGCTAAGGCTAAGTAAGAGTTCTCTATTTAATTTTATGTTTTAAAATTCTTAGGCTTAGATTATCTTATCAGCTATTTTTATTTAATAACTCAGGCTTATTAATTGTTATTGAGTTTCAGATTTTCTATCTGTGCTTGTCAGTTATAAATTTACATTTGTTTTTAGTTTTATAATTGTAGATCTTAGATTGTCATTTACTTGTCTTTAAAAATCATAAAAACCAAAAAAAAATATAAGTAGCTTAGTTTTAGATTCTTAATTCTAGCCTTTTTTAGTTGTTGAATTTAGCTCTACTAGGATAGTTATAAGTAATTAGTATCTGGTATTAAGGATTTGTTAATTAAATTTCAAAATCTAATACTTAATTAAATCTGTCAAAAGCTAAAGGGGTGTTTGGAATAACAAAGTTTGACCTCTAATAGTCAAACTAAGTTGTTCATTTTGCTTGAGTTAAGTTGATTATCATTTAAAAATAGTAGTTAAGTTGTGTGTTCAAATTAGTCTCCAAAATCTAAGTAGTCTTAGCTCATTAAGAGTGTTTTGCACACAGGGGAATTCTATTTATTCCTTTGATAGTTAAAAGTTTGATCAAAGTCTTTGGAAGTTTGGTTTGTGTGTGTATTGAGTCACTACACACTTAATAAGTGTATCTAGTGTAGGGGTAACCAATTTGGTTACCTGCATTTTGGTTTTAGCACTCTTGTCAAGTGCATCAGCTTGTATATCAGCAGTTAATACTGCTGACATTTTTGATTGCATTTTAAGCTAGTTTAGTGGAAATTAGAGTTTAAAATTTAGTAGGCTTATAGATTACATGTAGGAAAATATAGATAAAAACTTAGTTTTCATAATTTAGCTTAATTCCTAGGGTAAATTAGCTTTAAAAGTTTTCAAATTGTCTTTAACAAAAAATCAAAAACAGTAGTAACTTAGACTTAGCTACTTAATTTTTATTTCTAGCTTATGGCACTTGTTTTCATGATCTGGATTCATAGCTTATATGTAGGTAATCTAGTTTCCAAAATCTCAGGTTTAATATTAGCTTATTGAGCATTTGAGCTTAAGTTGATTTTGAGATTTTAGTGCTTATTTCTGACTTTGCCATTAAGTTCACTAGATTCAGATAGCTTATAGTTTTGTTAGTATAATTAGCTTATAAAATTTAGATACTAGACATCTTAAGCTAGCTAGAACAGTTTTTGGTTTGTAATTTGAGCTTAATTTTAGCTTTGTGCAAGCTTCTAAGTGTAAACAAGCATTTTTGCCTTCAAAAGGCTACTTACTGAGACAGCAGCTTTCATAAGCTCTTTTAGAGCTTAATTTTAGTTTTCAGCTGGTATTGTTTTTATTAAAAATGCTTAAAAAAGTGTCCTCTTTACGCTTGTGTTTTTAGTTTTTGAAAATAAAAAAAATTACAAAAAAAATGAGTGTATACCAACCTTGAACCCGTGACCTCTAACTCAAATGCCCAATGCCTTAACCAATTGCTTCAATAGCTCATCCGTTTATTCTTTCCCCCATTTAATTATTAACCACACTTAAGCCCATTTAAATAAGCCGTAGCTTATTGTGGCTATTTAGGAACTTATTTGTTAAGCTGTGAGCCTTTTCTTATTTTTCCTTTAATCTTTATAGCTTTTTAGATTTTCCCTAAATTTTTGGTAATTTTCCATAAAATAGATTATTTTTAATCATTTTTCTAAGGTTTTAAAACTCGAAAATACATAAAAAATAGAAAAATGTTTTATAAAAATTCAAAAAAATAGTTTTTAGTATTAGAATAAATACTTTTAGGTTTACAATCAGAAAAATCATTTTCAACACTTTTAGATTTTAATTTTTATTTTTGAGCTTTTAATTTTAATTTTAAAAATAGGATTTTAATTTTAAAAATAGTTTTCTGAGTTTTCATGTTATTTTAGACTTTTCTAAGTTTAAAAATCATTTTTCTTAATTTTTAGGACTTATTTTGCTATTTTCTAGGATTTAATTAGATTAAATTCGTTTTAAATTCATAATAAATTCAAAAATAATCAAAAAAATATTTTTCTTTTTCCTAAAATAAAAATATTTTTTTGATGATTTTTGAATTTATTATGAATTTAAAACGAATTTAATTCTAATTAAATACTAGATAATAGCAAATAAGTTCCTAATAAATTAAGAAAAAATGATTTTTAACTTAGAAAAAGTCTTAAATAACATGAAAAAACTCAGAAACTATTTTAAATTAAAATCCTATTTTTAAAAATAAAATTAAAAGCTTAAAAATGAAGATAAAAATTTAAAAGTGTTGAAAATGATTTTTCTGATTGTAAACCTAAAAGTATTTATTCTAATACTAAAAACTATTTTTTTGTATTTTTATAAAACTTTTTTCTATTTTTTATGTATTTTCGAATTTTAAAACCTTAGAAAAATGATTAAAAATAATCTACTTAATGGAAAATTACCAAAAATTCAAGGAAAATCTAAAAAGTTATAAAGATCAAAGGAAAAATAAGAAAAAGCTCACAGCTTAACAAATAATTTCCTAAATAGCAACAATAATCTACGGCTTATTTAAATGGGCTTAAGTGTGCGTTATTAATTTAATGGGGGAAAGAATAAAACGGTTATGAGCTATTGAAGCAATTGGTTAAGGCATTGGGCATTTGAGTTTAGATGGTCAACGGGTTTCATAGGTTTGGTATACACTCATTTTTTTTGTAATTTTTTTTATTTTCAATAAACTAAAAACACAGCGTATAGAGGACACTTTTTTAAAGCATTTTTAATAAAAACTCTACCAGCTGAAAAATAAAATTAAGCTCTAAAAGTGTTATGAAAGCTATGATGTTCTGTAAGTAGCCTTTTGAAGGCAAAAAATGCTGGTTTACATCTTAGAAGCTTGCACATAAAGCTAAAAATTAAGCTCATATTACAAACCAAAAACTGTTCTTGTAGCTTAAGTGTCTTTATCTAAAATTTCTTATTAAGCTAATTATACTACAAAACTATAAGCTATATGAATTAGTGATCTTAATGGCAAACAAAGTCAGAATAAGCACTAAAATCTCAAAAATAAAACTTAGGCTCAATTCGATCAAAAGCTAATATTAAACCTGAGATTTTGGAAACTAGTTTACCTACATATAAGCTTTGAATCAGATTCATGAAACAAGTGCCATAAGCTAGAAATAAAATTAAGTTGCTAAGTCTAAGTTACTTGTTTTTGATTTTTTTTAAAGATTTTTTGATATCGTTTAAAGCTTAATTTACCTAGGAAATTAATACTAAATTATGAAAACTAAGTTTTTATCTTATTTTTACATGTAATCTATAAGCCTACTAAAATTTTTTTAAACCTCAAATTTCCATTAAAACTATCTTTAAATTGCAATCAAATGTCAGCAGTATTAACTGCTGATATACAAGCTGATGCACTTGACAAGAGTGCTAAATCCAAAATACAGGTAACCAAATTGGTTACCCCTACACTAGATACACTTATTAAGTGTGTAGTGACTCAATACACACACAAACCAAACTTCAGAGACTTGATCAATACTTTTAAAACTTATCAAAGAAAAATAGAACTTTCCCCTGGTGCCAAAAACTCTTAATGAGCTAAGAGGCTATTAGATTTTAGAGACTATTTGAACACACAGACTTATAATAATATTTTTAAATGATAATCAACTTAAATCAAGAAAAATGAACAAAACTTAGTTTGACTATTAAGGTCATACTTTGTCTATTCCAAACAACCCCTTTAGGTTTGTCAGATTTAATTAAGTATTTGATTTTGAAATTTAATAACAAATCCTTATACCAGATAACTTATTAGCTTATACCTATCCTTAGTGAGCTAATTCAAACTAGATAAGGCTAGAATTAGAATCTAAAACTAGCTACTTTTTTTTTTTTTGGTTTTTTTGATTTTTAAAAGACAAGTAATGACATCTAAGATCTTACAATTATAAAACTAAAATAAAAAGAAATTTATTAACTGACAAGCACCAGATAGAAATCTGAAACTCAAATAAGAATTAATAAGTGATATAAGTGATAAGCAAATCTAAAGCTAAGTTTTTGAACATAATAGTAAATAGAGAACTTACTTTTTTCTAGCCTTGTTAACAAAGGAATGCAAAGCTCAATATGAGATTCTACAAGCTATGGCTTACATTGATTTAAGCCAGTTAAGTCCATGAAGCTCTTTCATTGCTAGCTTCTCTCTCTAAAGTTGAAATCTAAATAAGCAAAGGTATTTAAGTTTAACTGATTTAATAGTTTAAGTAAGATTTAAGGACTTGATTAAACAAGCTCAATCACTAGCTTATAGACTAGTGAGAGCTAGACTAAGCTTAAATGAGCTTATGAGTGACAACAGAATGAGTTTAAGAGCTGTTTGATCGGCTTAAGCTTAAGAGAAATAAACCTTTTCATACTAACCGTTGTTGATTACATTAACTGTATTTGAGTACAATGCTTAAAAATGGAAACAAAAAGAAGGAATTTACTCAAGCTTAAAACTAAAACCCAATTTATGCTAAAAAATTATAATGCTAAAAATTAGAAATTTTTAATAGGTGGCCTTGTGTGTTGTGTGGTGTGCTATTTATAGCACTTAGTGAACCTTCGTAAGCCATTGAAGGTTTTATCCAATCTCTGCCATCATTCTCTCAAGATTGGAAGATATCTTAAGCCGTTGGAATCTCTTTTTGATAATCACTGAATTGCCAGCGTGGCATCCGTGATTAAGACAGTTGTTGCTACTTATGTTGAGTGCCTTTTAAGTACAAAAAACCAATCTTTTCTTGTGCTTCTACTACATCGCCGCGTGTCTTCTTTGATGTGATTTGAACAATGAGGTTGAGTTTGATGATGTAAAACTCTGCCAGCATGTATTTGAGCCATTTAATTGCCCATCTTATCCCTCAATTCTCATTTGCCCTCTTATTTTTGACCTTGGGTTAATTTTAGGAGACGGGTGAATAGTGAAACAAATTCGTCGCTTTTTTACTGAAAATATGGGTAAAAGGGGTGTAATTTGAAGCTATTGGCTAGTTTGGCCTTATGGTTTTTATGGTGAATCTAGTATTAAATAACTTTCAATCTTGGCAGAATTGGCCCCTGGACTTTTATAAAAGAGTTATGGTTTAGGGTTTTGGGTCGGGTATGGGTAATTGGGCTTGGACTTTTGGCTTATTGTTATTTTTGGGTTCGGGTATGGAATAAGGAAAGGTAAGGGCCCATTAGGCTAACTTTGGAAACTTAAGGGACTAGAATTGTAACTTTGGATTTTGCCATTTTGTGATTGACTTTTGTTGACCCACAGTTGACTGAGAGCTTTGACTTTTTTAACTTTGGCTTGATTCCCCGGCTTCTTTTGTGCTCTTCCGTTCTCGTGTCCGTGTTTGCCCGTTTTTGACGGTTTTCTTGTGATTTTTGTCTTATCCGTACCTGCACACACAAAACACAAAAACGAGCATATCTTTGCCATTTTTAGTGTGTTTTTGGTCATTTAGGGTTAATTTTGGTATAAACGGATATGTGTATTTCACACATATCAAAATTCCCCAAACTAAACGATTGTGTGTCCATCACGCTAATATTTATTGCCTTATAACCCAAAATACCTCGACCTTCCCCAACTAACCTTAGTTAAGAAGGAATAAAGTCTTTCGTGGGTTTAAATTGCTATGTCACATGAGTATAAAACAACCCGTTTTACCTTTTCCAATTTTTCTCTTTTTTTTTGATTTTTCTTATAATTAACTATTAACTACAATTTATTCTTGTGTTGACATAATGTATGTTTTCATTACTTTGTGGTAAAATTTTAGGATCACTGGAGACAAAGCACAAATTAAGTGTCTTAAAAGATAAACTTCATCATGTCGACTTTTCACTTTTCCATACTAAGCTTAAATAATAGATCATCGTTAAGTACGAGCTAAGATCTATGACGACTTATAATTACAACTTGTGATATTTTTCTTCTGACATTAACCATATATTTAAGTGTGTGTGTTCAAATTAATTTTAACCATTAAATCCACAAATTTAGATAGTTGTAATCTGACTAAGCTTTACACATGGCCTGTTGGGTAATATGTTAATCACTTTGTAGATCCAACCTCAAAGCAAACTATAAAATCTCCTCAGCTAAGACATCGTTGGTTCACTTGTCATATAAATTAATTATGACTTTCTTCTCTATGCATCCCACCTTCCAGCGGATAAGTGATTAGGCTTTTGACACCCCATCGAAAGAATAATTATCGAGTCGCACCGAACTTCGATGAAAAAGGCCTTGCGACGTTGGCATGCAAAGTTGTTCAAAAGTATACTTTGGTTTTAGAAAAGGAATCTTTTATATTTGTGTTCTACTTGAATTAACTATACATTATATTTACATATTAGGCTAGGATACGGTATCACTTTGCTTTGAAGACAGCATCGGCCAGCCTCCAACAAGAGCCACGTTGTACAGTATTATGATACCGACCCTAAATATACATCCTCCACTCCTCTTTAAGACAAGAATGGATCAATCTCATTTGCACCATATACCCGAAGGCTCTTTAAGGCACAAAACAAGACAAAAAAAAATTAAGCAACATTATTAAACCTCAGTCCTTTAGTAGGCTACAACATCGGCCACGCCTCCGACAAGATGTAGCAAACATATTTCGACTTTGGATTATATAAGTAAAACCGGTGCCTTTTATCTCGAAGCCACATCGATAGCGAGTCGACAAGAGGTTATTCTACTTATTATGACACCGGACCCTACCTTATATGAAAACTCCAACATCGGCCACGCCTCCGACACGATGAAGTAATCTGGCAGAGATACTTATTTATTATTATTTTTGTATTTTTTAAGCCAAATTAAGTATTCCTGATGTGTACTCATCCTAATCACAAAGGAACTAAAGAAAACTTCTATTAACTAATTATTAACCAAAAAACCATACAACTCTATTTATTAAACATTCATATAAAAGTGAAACAAGCTAATGGGAGAAAAAGCCACAATTAATATATATGAGCTTGAAAGAAAACCAACTATTCTACGTTTAGCATCATGACTTATAAATAACACTATCATTTCTTGTTCTTCACAAAAGAAATTTTGCAAATGCTTAGCCTATATAAAATCCAACTCGGCATATTTAAAATCTACATGAGATTAGCACAAGTCTTCATTTACTAATGATTCAAGTCTAGCATGTTTAAAGTCTACGTGAGACTAGCACAAACTATCATCATTAATTGTTAAGGAAGAAAGCTAGAACTCAACACGTACAATCGGGTCAAAAATTACTTCTTATTCTTACCAGCGGAAAACATACATTTTTGTCTTAACATTTTTTTTTTTTTTTTGATTGACTAAAAATTTAAATTTTTTGCTATTTTTGTGGGAAAACGGGTACGTGAGAACAAAACAATAAGCAAGCAACATCAAATCGATAGATTCCCTCCCCAAACTAAAACAGTCCTCAATGTTTAAAGACGGGTCTTACGTAAATATAAGCCGTTTTTGAAGTATGCAAGATAAACGTTATCGATTATGATGAAGGTTATGGATCTCCCCAAACTAAATTCGCACAAGGATGAGAAGCTCGAGTAGGAACAGAAAACAACACCGGACACGAGGGGCTTCTAAAATATGTGGGGAGAATCCTGCAAAATCAAAACAAACAACAAAACATTAACATCAAGAAATCGAAAAGAGACAAGCTCTCTCATCAACAACACATTAGATATATAATAGAATGATAAGGCATGGGTGAAACTCCCCACGAAGCGTCTTGTTTTTTATCACGAGTCGCAAGCTCGACTCGATCCCTGGAATTAGTTGTCCTTAGGGAAAGTCTGGAGGTCCGGAATAACGATGGTGGTTTATCCCCCCTCATTGTATTGCTTAAGATCGGTGACGTTGAATTTGAAATTTAGAACCATCGGCATGAGTCACTTGACCAGTGACATATGGATTAATTCCGGTGATTGTGAAAGGTCCGGACCATCGGGACTTGAGCTTTCGGAGAAATCTTTAACGGGAGTTGAAAAGTAGGACTTGATCACCAACATTGAAGATTCGGTCTTTATCTGGGAAGCGTGTAGCTTCTTTGTCTTCTCCTTGTAGTTTGCGATTTCTCTTAAGCTGATCACGAAAGCTCGCTAAGTTAATTAAAGCTGGAGCTTTCATTTTTAGATGATCGCCCGCGGTCTTTAATCGAAAGTTGGCATACTAAGGAGCCCTAATACGCTTTGTGTTATAGCTCAAACTGTAAGTGACACGCTTTTCCATAGACTAATTATATGGAGTACATCATTTGAGTCTTGTAAGACGTGTGAATGCCTAAAAGCCCATAATGCATCATCTAGTTTGTCGGACCATGAGGCACGGTTTTCTCCGACCGTCCTCTCCAAAATTCTTTTGAGACCTCGATTCGTGACTTCAACTTGACCACTCGTTTGAGGGTGGTAAGGAGTCGAAAGACGATGGGTGACACCATATTTAGACATAACTTTATCAAATTTGTCGTTACAAAAATGGGTCCCACGATCGCTTATGATTGCTCTCGGAGCACCGAATCGGGAGAAAAGGGATTTTAAGAACTTAACAACTACCCTAGCATCGTTGGTGGGGAGCGCTTTCGCTTCAACCCACTTGGAAAGATAATCGACGGCTACTAGAATATATTTGTTACCCCTAGATGACGGAAAAGGTCCCATAAAATCGATACCCCATAAATCGAAAATCTCACAAACTTGGATTGCATTTTGAGGCATCTCATCACGTTGAGAGATTTTGCCTTGTTTTTGACAAGCATCACAAGTTTTGACAAATTCGTAGGCATCCTTATAAATGGTAGGCCAATAAAAACCGGCATCAAAAATCTTCTTGGCGGTAAAGTTGGCTCCGTAGTGTCCCCCGGTGGGTCCACTGTGACAAGCTTCGAGAATTTCGAGAGCTTCTTTGCCATCTACACACCTTCGGATTATTTGATCCGCACAAGTCTTGAAAAGAAAAGGGTCATCCCAAAAATAATGTTTTACATCTTTAAAGAACTTGTTTTTCTCTTGAGTCGACATTCCTTTTTTAATGAATTTCCCCGCGTGGTAGTTAGCAAAGTCGGCGAACCACGGGGTACTTTGGTCTTTGGAAGTTAACACACTTAAAGTCTCTAAAGGAAAAGTCTCGGTAATCTCTTTTGGATCAAAAATATTCTCATAAGGGTTTTCAAGACGAGAGAGGTGATCGATCGGCTGCATTAGTTTTCAGATCCCTTAGTATCGAAAACCTTTAAAACAAAATTCTTGAAGAGAAGTATGGACCAGCGAAGCAATCTTGCTTTGGCGTCTTTCTTGTTGAAAAGGTATTTCAAAGCGGAGTGGTCCGTGTAAACAACACTTTTGTTCATGATTTAGAAATGATCAAACTTTCAGAAGCATTAATAAACAACAGCATAGCATCTCTTTTTCGGTTGTTGTGTAATTCATTTCTGCTTCAGTCATTGTCTTGCTAGCGTAATGAATTGGTCGGAAATGCTTCTCAATCCTTTGCCCTGAACTGGCCTTTGCTAATCACTTGCATCGCACATGATTTTCAAAAGGTTTGTCCCATTTGGAGCAATGAGAATTGGAGCTTCGGTCACCTTCTTTTTTTAATGTTGAAAGGCAAGATGGCAATCTTCCGAAAAAATGAAAGGAGTGTTTTTCTATAAGAGATGGGTCCAGGGGTCGCGAGATTATGGAAAAGTCTTTGATAAATCTTCGATTGATTCCTGCTATGCCGAGAAAAATTCGAATTCTTTGGACGGTTACTGTGGCTGAGGACGTTAGAAATTACATCAACTTTGGCTTTATCAATTCAATTCCTTTTCTAGATATCTTATGTCTAACAAAATGCCTTCTTTTAAACAATGAAATGGGCTTCTTTTACAATTTAGTGCTTAATTTGGTGTCTTCACACCTTTTAAGCATTTATCTAATTGGCAAGACACGAGAGAAAAGAACTCCAAAAACTGAAAAAATCGTCATAAAACCTCCTCGTTTTTTTCTATCCATATCGTTAAAAATGGGCCATCATACTCCGTTGGAAAGTTCCGGTGTGCATTGCACAAACCGAATGGATACGGACGGTCGCGAAAGTTCCGTTATATGGGCAGTAAGAAGAAATAGTTTTCTCTTGATCCTATATGGTTCATGGGGATTTGAAAAATACCTGAAAAAACCATTAAGAAACAATAAAATGGATACGGTAAATCGCTCTATCATCTGGTCCTGAATGTAAAGGAAAATGGTCTTTAAAGTTGCTTCGTTTAACTTTCGATTATGATGACAAACTCTCCATCCCGTGACTAATCATGTATGCAACCAGCTCATATTCTTCGTTTGTGACAGGTCATACCACCTTTTTTAGGAAACAATGGATGGACTAACCCATGGACTATCCGAAATTGGATAATCAATCCTGCGTCAAGACGTTTTTCTTCTTTTTACTTGATGACTTCGTGGATTTTAGGGTAAACCTCTTTGATGTTGGATGAAGGTTGGTAATCATCCTCTAAAGGTTTTGTGTGAGCAAAATTCTGGATCTAGCCTCGGAGGATATCAGAAAGGTTGCCAAGCGATTGCATGTTTTCTGTTTTTTTGAGAACATTTAATGAGCGCGAGGATCCTATTCATCTTGGTTTCAATCTTTTGAAATATGACTGGAACGCTGTTTATTTTCCTTAAGAATGCAATATTCGGAGATGCGGAGGTAATCTTTAGCACGGACTTCGGGAATTTCAACTTTTGGTTCATAGAAGTTAGCATATTAGACTGAAGACTTCTTTGGTCAACACTTAAGATCTTTTGGATTCGGGTAAGTAATCTTTTGGTTTGGATGAGTAATGGTTCATTGTTGAGAAGTGCTCGAGATGAGAATGTCACCCTCGTGGATATAGTATGTAGCATTAAAAATGGTGTGAAACCTAGGTTCATCATCGAATGCTATGAAAGCATCTGCTTCTCAAAGAGTAGAATCACTTTCATCAAACGGAGTAAGTGTTGATGGAGATGAAGTAGAAAACAATCGGATCACAAGTGGGGAGAAGGATTGTTGTAAGCAACGGAAATTTTTAAAATACATTTTTGAAAATCCAAGTACTTCTTGTGAGTACTCTTCACAAGTAACATCAATTAGATCAACCTTCTTCAATGATTCGAGATTGTTGTATGAAATGGAAGGCGCATCACCACATTTAAGGGTTAATGATTGATCATCATTCCTAAGAGTGATCTCTCCTTCGTAAACATCGATTAAAGCATGAGCCATCCTAAGATCAAGGGTTCGCCTCCAGTATTAATGGAACTCGAAGATCGGCTATAAATCTAGGACAACAAAGTCGGGCGGGAAAAGTTAAAACTTCCTACTTTTGACAAACAACATTTCAGCTACACGGTTGGTTTGGAATTGTACGGACGGTATCTCAAAACCATTTTTTGTTTCGGTTAGGCTGAGAGATGAGCTTTTTCCAGATGGAAAAGCCATAAGATTGTACTAGCTCACTAAATCGGCAAGGCTAAGTAAACTATCGAACTCTAAAAAATCACATAGGAATGAGAAATCGACCGGGGTCACCTAGCTTTTTGGAAGACTTTATAAGGACATCGCACTACAATATTCATTCAACGGTAGTTTTGGTTAACTCAATTAACTTGTCTGTGTATTAAGCATTTTTTGAAATTGGAGCACCCTTTGGAATATGAATGAGAGCATCCGCGAAACTTAGCTCAAAGTGAAGATTAGGAGAGTTCCATAAACTTTGAAGCTAGGATATCTCCTTTTCGCGAATTTTTTTTTGTTGAGTCCTCGATGGGTAAGGCCAACTTAGGGTTGGCTTTGTTGGCAAACGAAAAGAAGGCTCTTTTGATTGGCTCTTTGTCTTTGGTATGTTCCTGAACTAATGGAGGAGGTTGTATGTCTTTGGTGCTCGGTTAGCTCCGTATCTTTGTCACTCACTTTTCCTTTGCCACTACCGGCGGTGGAATCGGAGGTCCATCGTGTATGAAACACACTACGAGTTGTAATTGCTTTGCTTAGTTCCTTGGGTTGGATGGTATTGCTTTGGTAAGCATTTGAAGTTGAAGGTTGGTACTATGATAATTTTGCTGGAAAACGAGCATATTTTTGAAAATCATCTGGACTTCTTTTGCGACTCATTGTACACTCTTTGAAAATCATTTTGAAAATTATCCAACTTATTTGCAAAATTATTTGTTCGCTTATTCGCTTTAGAATAATTTTCAAATTCCGTTTTAGACACACTATTTGTTGGAGGTTGGTAAGGTAAAACTTGATTGATTAGTGGTTGATTGGTTGGTGTTTGATAAACTTGATTTTGGTTGTTTGGACGGTTTTGATTAAAGTTTCCTCCACGGTTTTGGTTGAAGTTAGAATTGGTTCCTTGGTATCGGTTTTGGTTGGTTTGGACATCTCGGATGATGAAACCGGTAGGTCTCATTTGACTTGCCAAATTTGGAAGGTTGGTTTTCTTTGGAGAAAATTACCAACAGCTGCTGGTTCTTTGTTGGAATTGTTGGATATTGTCATTGAAAAAACGGGAAGAAAAATCGTTCCACCTCGAGTTAACGGACAAAGGTTTTAAAATGGTGATTTGATCCACAAGTGACACAAATTCCTCAATGCCTTTGATTGGTTTACAGGAGTAAACAACTAAAGTTTCATTTGATTCATCATCTGGTTCATCTTGATAGTCATTCTTATCCTCGAGAGAAGAGGTATTAGTTGCATATCGAAAGAATTATTAGAAGATGAAGGAAATTAGATAAGAGGGAGGCATCCGTACTCACTCTATGAATCATTAGCCCGACTTTACGAGTAAGGAACTTTTTGAATTGCTTTCAATAATCGCTAACTTCTTGAGGCATCTTGTCTAAGAAAATTAGCCACCTGCTGCAAGAATCTAAAGCATCTTGATCGTTTGAATTCAAAGAGTTGTAAAAATTATCGAGAGGTGAAGTTCCGGAAATCCATGGTGAGGGACATTGAGAAGGGAGTCCTTTAAAACGTTCATTGCTTCATTAAAGGCTTCGTTTGGTTTTGATAAAAAGTGAATGATCTCATTCCGATAGTAAGTGGTTTTTTGAAGGTGGGAAATATTGATTTATGGGAATTTTGGAAACAAGGTGTCCCCTGTGAGAATTGATCTAGGAGGATCCTTGTCAATCAATCTTCGGCTTCACCGTCTAGAGAACAATGGGAAAAGCAAAAGCTTAACGAAGTGTTGAACTCTGAGAAGTACTAAAAGTCGAAGTGACCTCTTATTACAAAAAATCGAAGGTGCATTGTGAGGATCTTGGTATCTACCGTAAATTTGTTGCTTTGCCCAGATTGATTTAAGGTTTGCTCTTAAGCTCGAAATTATTAGCATTGATCGGTGGAACAACTATAGCATCTTCATAACCTTCAATAGGTGCTTGTAACATTTGGGCCATTGTTCGATTGTCGGCCATTGGAACAACGTTTTGTTCAACAATTGGATCTTCTAAATCAAAATTTTCAACAACCGGAAGAGTTTGTTGTTGGCGACGTTTACGAGATTGCGAACATTGAGCGCATAAAAAGAAACAAACTATCAATTAAAAGCAAAACTTGACACTAATTTTTTTTCTTTTTTTTTTTTCAATGAATGTTAACGTTACACGAAGAGACTTAAAAACAAATAATCAACTCACTTCAACGGTAGCTCTTGAAAATAGTTTTCAAGGTGGCCGTACTTGGTAGTGACACCAAAGGCAAGTGTTTAAATCTTTTGATTACGATTTGGAACAAATACAAGTTCACCGGAAATTGAAATGATAATATCTCAATAGAAGATATTATTTGTTGGTGTTCGATTACCAACTTTGTTTATTTTATTTCTTTTTTTTTAAAGGAAAAATTTTTATGTTTCTAATTTTTCTAATTTTTTTTTTTTTTTATCTTTTACTTATACTAAAAAGAAAAGGAAAATATTTTTTTTTTACTTTTTATATTTTATAAATTTTTTTTATTTTTTGAATTTTAAAAACAATAATGAAACTTTCTATGACGAAAGGATCTTCAAACCAAATCAACAACACAAAGTAGGAAATGTAAAACACTAATCCCCGGCCAAGGCGGCCAAAAAACTGATTCGTCGTTTTATACACGTAAACTATTTATAAAATATAATACATTTAAAAAGAGTAATTAGGAAGATTTACCAAGTTATCTTGATAAAATTCACTCTCATAAAATATATATAATATTATATATTAATACGTATATTCGACCACGGGCAAGTATGATCACACGGTCGTTTCCCAATGACTAGTGAATTGAAACCACGTTATACGTTTGGATCCAGATTTGAATGGGAACAAAGATTTTAGGCTAAGCTATTATTATGAAATTAAGAAGCAACAAATTATTACAATTAAGCAAGTAAATAATTTAAATCCTAAAAATGTAAAACTAAATTTTGCTAAATTAAAGAAAAAATTGCCGAAAAACTATTAAAAATTAAAAGCCCTAATTTTTTCTTTTTTAAAAGTTTAAATTGAACTAATTAAACTTAACCCTAATTCTATAATAAACTTAATAAACTTATTAAAAATTAACTATGGATAAGGGAAAAGGAAAGGACTAATGGGGAAAAACACTTTCTGACGGGGTGAACTAACTGGCAAAAACTAAATCGAAAAGTTACACTTTTCTACCCTTAGAATCTACACTGATAACAAGCTAAGTCTCCCGAATAATAAGTTGAAATTTGAAAATATGCTTAACAATAAAAACTCAAAGAAGAAAGTTGTAAAGGAAGACAGGGGGAACACGTTAACAAGAGCATATAATCTGAAACTCAAAGCTAAGCTCTAAAGGGGCTTATTAATAAGCTGTACAGGAAAGGAGGGTTTAACCTTGCGTTTTAGAAATAGCTATAAAAAACACAAAATTAGATCAAAATGAAAAAGAAAGAAGTTCTAAAGAGCTTATGATTGCATTTATTATAAATGAAAAGATTAAAGCTTAGGCGACTTTTTATACTATGAAATCGATCATAAAATTAGAACCCTCAGGAAATATGCAAAGTATCACAAAATCCAATTGAGCTAAAGACTTAAATTACGCTAAACTAGACTCTGAAAACTTAAAGGATTATTTTAAAGACTGATAATCTATTAATTAAGGCTAGAAAATCTAGATCCATAAGCTAAATATCAAATTTAAAAACCTAAAGTTTCTAAGTCTGTTTTTGGCTTTTTAATCTTTTTTACAGCAAAATAAGCAAGATAAAATAAGCTAGAAAATGAAAATTAAAGACCTTAAACTATATTTAAGACTTAAATCATATGAATTTATAATGCTAAATCTAAAATTACTTATCTAAATGAGGCTGGAGAACCCGCAGTACTAACTTTGTGGGAAGTTAGTACTGTAGTGTAAATGTTCAGCAGTCTTTCAAGAGAAAAGTACTGTTAGTGATATGTGACTTTTGAAAATAAAATAAGCATGAAAATAAGTAGGAAATGACAACTAAAACTAATTCTTAATAAGCTAAAGCCTAAAATTAATCTCCTGAAATTACAGCCTACAGTAATTACTTGTGAAAGCATTGGAATAGTACTAAATTGGAGGTTAGTATGGTAGTGCAAAAGCAGTCAGCAGTACTAACTTTGGTAGTACTGCTAGTGTAAAATCAAGGGTTGCACTAAACAAACATACTTAAACCATTATGGACAGATTTAAGAAAAGCTTTTAAAGAGAAATTAATGGAAACAAATCTAATTACAGATAAAAAACTAGTTAAAAACAAACTTAGCAAACATGATTGAACAATCTGAACAAGCCTTAATCTTAAGTCTAAGGCTATTTAACTAATATTTTTGGAATTTTTATGAGTTTTTTATGACAGAATTTTATAACTAAAGATCTATAATACTTAAGCAAAAACGATAAAGACAATAACTAATAAGACTAGAAAAGACATTTTGAACATCTATTAAGCAATAGAATAAGAAACTAAGCATATTAAGCATATAAACTAAAACATAAGCAATTTAAAATCTGAACTTGGAGATGAATAAAGAGAAACTCACTTGATCCTTTAGCTAAACAAGGAACCAATTAGGCAGCTATAGCTCTCTTGTTATTGAAAAGCTAGAGTATAAGTTCTTGGGGACTTTCCAAAGATAAGATCCTTCCAAAAGCTCAATACAATAAGATCCATAATAGGTTTAACTGATTTAAGGTTTAAGTAAGATTAATACTGAATTCAAACAGCTCTATTTCAGCTTATAGACTGAAAGAGCTTAAATTGAGCTTATTAGCTTACTGAGACAATAATCAAATAAAATGAGAGCTTTAGAAACGAGGATTTAGAATACTAAAAACTGAATTTCATTATTAAAGAAGCTGATTCCATACTTGAAAAAGGAAAAATCATTAGAAAATTATGATTTAATAAATTACTAAAAACTTAAGATAAAAAGAAAAAAGACTAAGTCCCCCTTTCTTTTGTGTGTGTGAGAATGAGGCTATTTATATGTGCTCAGCTTGAAGCTTCTAGGACCATCTAGCCGCTTTTCAATCTTTCAATCTCCTGCCTTATTCCTTCAATCATTTGATCAATCATTATCGGCGTTGGATCATTTTTGGACACCTGAGGATTGACAGGCTGGCATTTCTTTGAAGTGACGTTTGGTTAGTTTTGTGAGTAAGTTTAGCACAAAAAACCCATTCACAATTTGTGCTTCTTTACTTGCTGATGTGGCTCTTCTTTATGAAGCCTTTGATTAAGCAGCATTTGGACCCTGGGTTTGTGATGGAGACCTCTTGAATTGACTTAATCACCCTCTAATTTTGATTTGCCCCTTGTTTTTACCATGGCAGTGAAAATGGGAGAGACGATGAATAGTAAAAGGGTTCCCGCTCCTTTTTTCGACAGTTAAAACTGTTGAACTTTGGGAGGTTTGCACATTTGGCCCTTGTCTTTCTTTTCTCTCTTTCAAGTTATAAATAACTTTCGGAAATTGCAAGATTGGCCCTTAGAGGTGAAAATTGGCTAAGGCTTTGGATCTTTGGCTTCGGCTTTGTACTCTTTTGATTCTCGTGTCCGTGTTTGCTCTCTTTTGACTGTTTTCTTGTGATTTTTGACTTATCCATACCTGCACACACAAAACACAAATACAAGCATATTTTTGCCATTTTTGGTCTGTTTTGGGTTTAATTGGGTTATTTTAGGTATAAATGGATATGTGTATTTTACACCTATCAAGGAGGATGAAATAACTAATGAAGTGTATGAATTAAAGCGAAGGGAGAAAGGGAAGATCGTAGAGGAGTTTAGGAGTACACCATTACCCACACCAATTAGATCTCCTATGACTCATACTAATCTCGTATCTTTGGATACTGAGAAACTTTAGGAATTAACGGTAACTCATACTCAAACAACATCATCATCAAGATCACAACACACCAAATTGTCTAGAGCAAACCGACTTCTATCATTGTTCAAAGCCAAACCTGCTCGGTTCAAACGATACAAGAATTTCTTTCAGGAGTTACAGGGAGGCTTTAAATGACATATTTGTTTTGAACATTATTTTGACAAAGATTTTTGTCAAGGAAGTCTTCGATACTCTTGCTGATCAGCTCAAGAAGTAATGGTTCGAATCTTTTACCCATTATGTAGAAACGTATTAAGGAGCAGGTGAAAAGACAATTTCCTGGTAGTTAGAGATAAGTTCCGGGTGTATCTTGCGGAAGGGATGATTTCTAGAGAGACAAAAGATAAAGAAGAGCTGGGAACGGTTGCATTGCTAAAAGCTATTTTACAATGAGAGTAGGAATATACAAAGCTGAATTTCCTTACAATTATAAAGCTATGATATCGATAACTTCTCAGTTGATGCGTTAGTACGGAAGTTATTATGTTCTGGTTTACATCCTTCAGTGTTCATCCAGCTCAAACAACAACATCTCTGTTCAGACAAAATATCACCTATATCTTTCCATGAAAAAAGATCCTTAGTTACAGCAACAAGATATATCAATATGGCTTGCACTTCAGATGAAGTTTGAGAATCTTCAAGTACTACAAACTATAAGTAGACCTTCTGCCGTTCGCCCAAGAGATCAGGACGATCCTCATGATGATGCTCATCCTGAGAGGGAGAATAGTATTAAAGTAAGCTGGCAAAAAGACATCTGAGTACGAAGGCTTATGTGTCAGAAGATTCGTCATGTGCTGGACAAGTGAATGAAGAGGAAAGAGGTCCATCAACTTCAGGTAATCAAGAGCAAGAAGATGATTATGATTTTTGGACTGATTCTTATGCTTCAGATGATGATGAAATACCGTCAAAGCAAGTGTCACAAGATATTATGGAAGAAGTATCACTGACTATTGATGAAGCAAAATTAAAGAAAATGGCTGATGAGATGTTGAGACAAAGATGTACTTTAGGAGATGAGCATCATATCTATATTGATCTAGATGAAGGACTTCTAAAAAGTGACATAGTTTAGGAAAGTAGAAAGGAAATTCTTGTCTCTCCACATCCATGAAAGACCACACCTCTCGTTCAAAGTTGTCAAAGAGATCCTGAAGCTCCAGCACTATCTCTTATAAATCAAGATCTTTTGTATCTGAAGAAAGGAAGTTCAGGGCCTGAGAAAATCGTATTGTCACTTCACAAGTTTCCAGCAATCATCTTTAATGATGATGATATCGAAGAACGAACTTCCAGATGGGTGAATAAGTGTGTTAAGAAATTTAATCCTTATGCTCGATATGGTGTTGAACATTGGAAGAATCCTCATGCAAAGATCTTCTACATAAGGAAACAAAAAGAGCCTAGAAAACCAAAGGAAGAGGTTTATTCGAACTCAAAGATCATTCAAGTTACTCAAGAACATACTAGGGAATTGGATCATGAACACAAGTTTGTCACAGAGATAGATACAAGAAGAGCTAATGAGTGCATTGTGTTGATTACCGAGCCTGATTACAAGAATCTCAATAAGAATGATATTGAGGATATGTATTTGCTGATTATGAATAGCAAGGTTCCTGACTATACAGAAATAGGATTGCTGTGGTCTTTATCAATATTTATCAGAAGTTCAGTGATATGGGAAAGAGTGCATGATTTCCAGCTTGGAATTGAAAGTTATCAACAGAAAGTTAATCTCACTGCACCAACAATATCTTTCCCAGGAGTTGAAAAAACAGACTTGTTCTCTCTCATATATGAGCTGGTGCATGGAAGCAGTTATACAAGAATAGCAAAGAAAAGAAAAAGGTGATGAGCATTCAGAGATTCATAATGAGACAACCGAGAGAATAGTTCAAATCAAGAGCCATATCCAAGCCGCCCGTGATCATCAAAAGAGCTATGCCGATGTAAGAAAAAAACCTCTTGAGTTTCAAGTAGGAGATAAGGTCATGCTGAAAGTGTCTCCTTGGAAAGGAGTGATACGTTTTGGCAAACGGGGAAAGCTGAACCCTCGTTATATTAGACCTTTTAAGATCATTACCAAAGTAGGAACCGTTGCCTATTGTCTAGAACTTCCAGAGAAGTTGAGTAGAGTTCATAGTACGTTTCACGTCTCGAAATTAAAGAAGTGCATGGCTGATGAACCGCTTGCTATACCATTGGATGAGATCCGAGTTGACGACAAATTGAATTTCATTGAAGAACCTGTTGAGATTATGGACCATGAGGTCAAGCGTCTGAAGCAGAGTCGTATTCTAATTGTCAAGGTACGCTCGAACTCCATGAGAGGTCCTGAGTTCACCTGGGAGCGTGAAGACCAAATGCAAAAGAAATACCTGTACCTTTTCACCAACTCTGCACTCGCTGCAGAGGTTGCGTCCTAAGCTTTGAGGACAAAGCTTCTTTAACAGGGAAACAATGTGAAAACCCAAGAATATATGTTCAATAAGTTAGCCGTTTCTGTGTAGTAATTTGAATTTTTAAATGTTTTGTTTAGCTTTATCGTTAACCGGGAAGTTGTTTCGTTATTATCTGAGAATCATCTCCGGGAGCGAACCGGGACACCAAACGTTGTAGTATTTTGGCAATATCCGCGTTTTTATGTTTTTAAGCAATATTTAAAATTTCGTAATTTTCCGTGTTACCGTTACCCGTTTCGTTATTTACGTGATACGTGTTTAAATTATGCATATACATGTGCATGCAAAGTCTTGGAAATTAATTCACAAAAGAGCACTAGTGATCCTAGAAAGTGGAAAAAATATTTTTGGTCCCCCTTTGGCCTATGCATAACCGGTTACACATACATGCATGCATAGGATTCATTTTTTTTGAATTTTGCTACAAGTTAACTAGTCAAACCAACTTCCTACATAAGGGCTTGCACCATGTCCTTGCTAAACTCCCATTTGAGGATCAAATTGGTCCCCTTGTGCCTTGTCCTCTCCTAACCCACGGCACACACTAGTGTGTGTGTGTGTGATTTTTGTGTTATACATAAACCCTTAACCTCATTTCTCATTTCATTCACACACATACACTTTGCATTTACTCTTTCTTTCTCTTTTTCTTTCTTCTTTGCCGAACCAAAACACACACCCAAATCCCTTTATTTTTAATCTTTGATCATCCACTTGAAGATATATTGTTCGTGTTGATTGTTAGTTCATCCGGGTAATTTGTAAAACAACGTTTGGGTTGTTTTTGATTTCTAATCCACCTTTCGTCGTGTTTCTTTGTAAGTCATCTATATTTTTTTATAAATAAGTTGTACTTTTGCATTCGTATGATCATCCCGAACAAGGTGTACAAAGCGGATCGTTGTGAAAATCATTATCTAGTTTTCTATAAAACTACAAGTCTCAAAGTTTAATATTTTTCTTTATAAATGGAAGAAAATAAAAAGTAGTTGTACTTTTGCATTTAAAAGTTCATTATGACTATGTTGATATATATATTGCTATTGCTACGGCTATATCGTTTACTTAAAGATTTATCGTATGTTGAGTTAAATATCGTTGGCGAAAAGATTAAGTAGATGTTGGATTTGTTGTAAGCGTAAGTTGAATGTCGAAGAGGTTTAGGTTTAGAACGGACTTGTTGCGATATTTGAGGTGTTGTCGAAAATATATCGGATATACTTGCGAGTCAATAAAAGATGTACTTTGTAAAATAGATAGTTTCACGAGTCGAGGTTGATAAAAATGGAAAGTCTATATTTTTAGAAAGGTCATGCCGAAATTTCGTAAACTTTATAAAAGCGTCGAAAATATACTTTTATTATCAAACTTATGATAAAATGTAGAAAAACGTAAGTGTCGAGTTTAGGTCAACATTTTTAGTTATCGAGTCAACGTTGATGTGTCGGGACACTAAAAGACGAAATACACTAAAAGATGAAATACACTAAAAGACGAAATACACTAAAAGATGAAATACACTAAAAGACAAAATACACTAAAAGACGAAATACACTAAAGGACGAAATACACTAAAAGACGAAATACACTAAAAGACAAAATGTACTAAAAGACGAAATACACTAAAAGACAAAATACACTAAAAGACAAAATACACTAAAAGACAAAATATTTTCTAAGATGTTTTGAAGTGTCGAGACTTGTCAAAACTTATAACTTTCGAAAGTACGTTTTAAAAAGGGATACGCCGTGTCTACCTCCGTTGCTCAAAATGATCATGATTCTTGCGTTAAGCGTTATTCGTTTTACATCATTCATAAACGACGACTATAGATAGGTGTCATAGAACCATGAATTACATTTTCACGTTGATGGAATTCCTTTTGATCCACTACCCGTATAAGGTGAGTTCATAGCCCCACTCTTTTACTCGTTTTGACTAAATGTTTTATAACTTGGGGTGAGAAACATTGCTTGCTTTTAAAACTTGGACACACATAAAAAGGTACTTTGCGGAGATTTTCCTTGTTACCGTGTTGCCTAAGTAGCGATTAGACCACTAACTACTCCCCACTTTAACATAACATCGTCAACTCGTTGACTGAGGACCGTCGAGGAGCCACAAGTGTTATAAATAGATCTATTGGGACTAATTATCCCTATCCGGGTGAGTAGCGCTCACTACCCACGGGGCTCCCGATAAACGGATATATACCATGTCGAACTTAAGAAGGTAGTCTTGGTCAGTTACCTCGAGGCTTGTTCAACCAGCAATATCTATGCATAACGTAATTACTTCGTGTTCATGAGCTTAGCGCAACGTAAATACCTTTCTTTTTGTGAAGTTGTATCTATTATAACTGTCGCATAACTGTTGATATCCTTATAGGTCCAACTATAATATGTTTAATTAAACCTATGAAATCACTCAACATATGTTGACGTTTTAAGCATGTTTTCTCAGGTGCTTATCATCGGATCTGTATGATTGACTTTGTATGTGAGTCAATTTGCCTGTCCCGTTTATCCAGAGATAATCTATGTCTTTAATTATCGTTGTTGAACTTAATTTAAGCTTCCGCATTTAACATTGAATCTTTTAAATTTAATCGATGTAAAACCTATTATTATTATTTTAAAACTTTGCAACGGTGTTTATTTTTAAAACGTACCCTTAGAGGTCGTTCTTTATGCTTTGTACTTGAGATGCCCAATTAAGTCACGCCTTCGGACACGTATCCATCCAGGCCCCGTATGGGGTGTGACAAATATACTGGTTATTTAATTAATTCACTGTTTGTTGTGCTCTCTAATTTTCCAGATGAATAAACCATCGATAGGGTAAAAACCGATTGGATGATGGTCTATGGTTCATAATTCAAGATGGTGCACTGTTTAATCCATTGGTTTTGTTATGAAAATAATAACAATTGTTCGCATTCCTATGTTAAGGTTTGGTTAGGTTTATTGATTTTGATTGGAGGTGTTATAGTGGGTCGGTTATATTAGCAAGGAATTTAATTCCTTATGTAATATTAAAGTGAATTGTTTGTTTGCCATTCTGTTTGTTCTTCGACGATTTGAATTGTTTATTGCAGTTCGTTATTTGTTTTGTATGACATTGGACGGTTGTATTGGTATCGATAATGGTATTGGTATTAGTATCGGTATTGAATGGTTCTGGAATCTTGGTTATGTTGGTTACATATGGCTCTGCATATGTATTGTTCCGTTTGGTTTTGCCTCGCATCGGATATTGTCTGGTTGGTTCTGTCTGCCTGCATCTGTCTGCTGTATGTTGTCTTCTCTGAATCTGCTGTCTGCTGTCTGAATCTGCTGTTTGGCTACTGTCTGCCTGAGTCTGCTGCTGCTCTGTCTGCTGTATGCCTAATCTGCTCTCGTTCATCTCCGTGTTTTTGTAATTTTGTGCTATGCACCTGTCTGAATTTGTTGCTGCTCTGTCTGTTGTCTGCCTGATCTGCTCTCGTTCATCTCCGTGTTTTTTGTAATTCTATGCTCTGCACCTGTCTGAATCTGCTGCTGCTCTGTCTGCTGCTGTCTGTCTGCATTTGTTCGATTTTCGGAGTTTTCTTGTCAAACTCTCAATGTAGCTTTGTGAGTTTGAGGGGGAGTGTTAGTTAATAAAGCCGGCCCGCTTGTGTCGGCCCATTAGCCCGTCTACCATTAGGGCATCCTTTATTTTTTTTTGTATTTATACATTGTTTGTACAGACTTTTCATTCATCAAGTAATACAGTTTGTCAATTCCCTCTTTGATTTCTACAATGGTTAAGATTGATAATGGAACAAGAGCACAATGTATTCATTGTAAAGGGTGTTATGTTATATCTGCTACGGGAACTACAACAACACTGCAATGACATCTTAATAACTGTACTAAGAAGAAAAAGGCCGACCAAAATCAACAACTTCTTAAATTTCAACGGGTATCCGATGAGGACCAAGGTACTTCATCTTCATTTCATGTTCTTACTACCGGTAAGTATGATCCCGCTGCTACTAGAGAATTAATTTCTCATTGAGTACTAATGTACGAACACCCATGTAGTATTATCGAAGAACATGGTTTAAATTTAGTTTTTAAAAGCATGCAACATGGTACTGATTTCTAGGCAGGTCCTTAAGAATAATTGTGCGAGTGTGTATGAGATTGAGAAAAAAAAGCTAAAAAACTTATTGGCAGATGTTAAGAGAATAAGTATAACCACAGACTTATAGAAATCTAAAAACCAAAACATGAAATACATGGTTATAACTAGGCATTTTGTTGAAGCCAACTTGAACTTATAAAAAATAGTTTTAAGTTTTGTGGACATTCTTCCCCCTAAACGTGGTATTGAGATTGCTGACACTTTATTGAAATGTCGAAGAGAGTGGGAAATAGAAGAAAAAATCATTAGGATTTCTAAAGACAATGCTTCTGCAAATGACGCGGCAATGAAAATTTTAATTGCTCACTATAAAAGACTAGGAAACTTATTTTGTGATGGTAAGTTTTTTCATGTGAGATGTTGTGCACACATTTTAAATCTCATGGTGCAAGACAGGTTTTCGATAATCAAATATATAGTTTCAAAGGTTCATGCTAGTGTAAGCTATATAAATGCTAGCGACGCAAAATTAAAGGTTTTCTTACAAGTAGCACAACAACTTCACTTGCCTAATAGAAAACTTATATTGGATTGTAAGACTAGATGGAACTCTACATACAAAACGTTATCTACTGGAATTACTTTTAAAGAAGCATTTTCTATGTATGAAGTGAGGGACCTGTTATATAAACATTGCCCCTCTGAAGATGATTGGGAAAAAAATAGAATCCATATGTGAGACTTTAGAATCTTTTGATGCTTGCACCAACATCATTTCAGGAAGTGACTACCCAACCTCTAATTTATATTTTGGAGAGGTGCAATATATCAAACAAGTTTTGGATACGCAATTTAGTGAATGGCTAAGAAAAATGGTGAAAAAATGAAAGAAAAGTTTGATAAGTACTGGAATGAAAGCAACATGTTGATGTGTATTGGTTCTATATTAGATATAAGATGTAAGTTTACTATGCTTAATTTGTACTTTAAGGATCTATACAATGCAAATGAAATAGAAGAGAAAAACCTAGTTTTGAAAAATATTTTAAGAGAGATACATGTTGAGTATGCTCACTTGTTGCGTGTAAGACCTGGAAGTTCAACGAGTGAGTCAAATTCATCTAGTCACGAAAGTGAAACCGAGCAGATAGGTCCAAGTAGAGGGTTTTCCTATTATTATTCTCGCTTAAAACAAATTGATGTTTTTGATTTACAAAGCACGAACTTAGATGTGTATTCAGAAGAGGGGATATATTTATGTAAATATAATTCTGTCGTCTCTTTCAATATCTTGGATTGGTGGAAATCCCATGAGACAAAGTTTCCAATTCTATCGAGAATGGCATCTCATTTCTTAGCTATTCCAATCACAATTGTTGCATCATAAGCTACATGTAGCACCGGTGGTCGTGTTATCGATACTTATCGCGCCTCATTAGCTCCATAAACAGTACAAGCACTGATTTGTGGAGGCGATTGGATTCATAAACTTCACAATGTTAAAAAGAAAAACAAGGTATACATTTCAACATTTCCAACTCTTAATTATCATATTATTAGTTATAATGTCACTCACTTATTTGTTGTATCTGAGAAAGAAAAGAAATCGCAAGATATATTTATGGTCGATGTCTCAGATATATGAAACTTAAATTTTGTTAGTTTAGTCATTTATTAGTTTAGTAAAAGATCTTTATATATTAAAGTTTTCTTTTAATATATATTGAATTTGTTTTGTGTTGCAACAACAACAACATGTATACACTATGATGGATTTGTGTAGCAACCTGCAACATGTATTCATAGCTTATTTTTCAGCCTATGTTCAGCTTAGTTTTTGTGTTCTGTGATGTCGGAATGTATTTTTGTGTCTACAAGTCTATGGTAGGTCTGCAATTCGTGCGGTTTGCAAGTTTGTTCTTTAGTATTTGGTAATAGTCCTGTTTGGAACTTGCCTTATTTTGAGTTTGGTGTTTTAATAACTATAATGGTGGGCATATTCTGGTATTGTATTTGTCCATTTTGTCATGTAGTTATCCATTTTGCAAGCCATGGTGTTTTAAGACCTGTAATGGAACTTGCCTTCTTATTAGTCTTGTATCGTATTTATCCGGTTTGGTCTTTTAATCAGTCCATGACATGGAACTTATTGTTTTATTAGTCATTTTTTAAGCTTTACATTTTATCTCATAAAGGGTAAAATATTTTAGCTAATAAACGAGCTTATTCGAGCACGCATACGAGCCAATAAGCGAGCTAATCGATCTCGAGCTCATAAACGAGCAATTCGAGTTTGAAATTTTGACAATGATGCGTATTTACTTTTAAATATTAATTTATCAAGTTTTAAATTTATAAAACTTGATCTACCTGACAACGCACTAATGGGCAAAGAACCCGATCGTGAGTAGTATATATAGGTAAATCCGAGGTCGTTTCAAGAGCTAAGTTGTAATTAGTTTTAATTTGAAATGTCACGTTTTTAAAAATGGTTTTTAAGTTGATTTGAAATGAATTTAAAATAACAATAAAATAAATTACTAAAAATTAAAAGAGTTGGAGATATCAAGAGAGAAAATGTGCTAACCTAGTTACTTCATTACTACCGTTATGAAAATGTTTTCCTGTACAATGTTAAACTATGGTTTCATTAGTGGTTTCTAAGGTCGATAGACTTGAATAGGTATATTTAGTCTACCCTATACTTCATGCGATTCTGACTCAATCCAAATCGTATAAGAGGTAGGATATTCGGGTTGCAGTGATTAATCCCAACTATTCCCAAAACTTATCTAATGACCTATGCAGATTATTAACCCCCTCTAAAAGAGTTCATGTGCTTTTTAAGTATATTGAGTGATAAGTGCGGATATCAGTTAGTTCCTACACTAGGGGCGGAGTCATAGATCCTCCCTAGTACCTGATGGATCTCATATTGATTAGATAATCTAATAATGGGGCAAGCAAGGTCTAAACCACCCGTACTACCAAAACCCAAGGTAACACGATAGTCAAGGAATATCTAACGAAACCATAATCTAACAGGAAACAAACATCATACAAATAATAATTACATAACTAGGCCAGCACTTTAAGTTCTTAGCCGCTCATGGTAACGGAAACACAGCAAGAAATATAAGTAATCATAGATTGAAAGCTCATAATTCTTAGAGTATTTGTATTTGATCGATTAAATAAAAAAGTAAATAAAGTGTGATCTCCCTTGGACTCCAGGTGGAATTCTTCAAAGGTTAGAAGCCTTAGTCGCCTCTCCAATTGGCTGTGGAGGTAGTGATGTTGGAATAGCTGAATGAGGCCTCTATTTATATGTATCAAACCTGTTACAGCGCAACTAATAGTAGTGTTAAGCCATAACCTTCATACATGACATTTCATAATTAAGCCATTGTTACGGCGTAACCAGATATGGTGTTACGCCGTAACCTTCAAATAATTTCCATAAAATAATGATCTTCATTCCATATATGTGGATCTTCATGGTTATGACATAACCATAAAGTGTGTTACGCAGTAAATCTATCTTTGGTAAGATTTCCTTCCAAATACATGTTTACGGCATAACTGGATATGGTGTTATGCCATAAAGTTGTCCTTGATCTTCGTACTTGCTTAATTTATGTTACGGCGTAACCATTTTTGGTGTTATGCCGTAACATTCTTTGAATAATTACACTTTAAGCCATTTTTCCCTTGTTTCTTGTCATTTTCCTACATTTCACCTGAAAACTACAAAATGATAGAAAATATCTCGTTTTCGAGTGTTAGTGAAACATTTGCAGGTAATATAGGGGGTACTTTGCTACTAAAAAGTATTAAATATTTGATGTTATTAAATATCCCCCCACTTGACTTCTGCTTGCCCTCAAGTAGAACCTGTTAGAACATTTCATAAAAAGATTTCTAGAGAATAACTTCAAGAAATGAATCTATAAAACACTTATGCTAGAAAACATCAAAGCCGAACACCTCACGAAAAGGGGATAAAAAGTCACTCAACTCTCCACTAGTCTAAGTGTTTTATTTTTGAGGTGATCGCTCAATTGCATGGTCATAGCATGTATTCTATCATAAGCTTGGAAAGTACACAAATCTGCACCAGTTAGAATTAGGGTCTAAATAATTATTGAAGGCAATAAGGGTAATATGGTTTTAAAGGGTGATAAAGGGGTTAGGATAGACATGGGATTCACATTTAATGGTTGTTAATTAAAAAACACAAGATAAATAGTCTAAGGTAATCTAAGGTTGTCATAACTAGCTACTGTCCATCCATGGGTCTAAGAGTCTAAGTCCAAAAATCAGATCTTTAATAATGGGCCACTAGCTCCATTCTTCATAATTATTGAGATGGCTTGGTGCAATAATGGGCTACTAGCTCCATTTGTATTAATTTTTGAACCATTTTTACATTCTTTAGCACCTGGGTGGCTTTTAGTTGCACCCTCTTTTCTTTATTTTCTTTCTTTTAAAACATGCAAATGCTACAGGAGTTTATATCTTTTTAATATTGCCCCTGCAGCATTTGATATTATACGCACATCCCCCTACTTCAAATGAACAATGTCGAAAGTGATGATATAGGGGAGTCTTTGTAGATCATAACTGATTAGTCTTCCACGAATGCATAAAGTTTTCATTCCCATTCCCCTGAACCATGGACTTAAATAGCCAGAAATTTCAACACAAAGATAACTATAGACTACAGGGTAGGTTAAAGTGAAATGGTGTAACGATACATATAACACTGGGTGAAAACATAGGTTGGTTTAACAAGGGTGATCTAGGGGTATCTTGCACTAATAATGAATGCAGCAAAAGGGTTTATCACGGGAGGTCAACAAGTCAGTGTAACGAGTCGATAAAAACACACATATATAGGCCGTTTGGGTGATTTCCTAAGTGTTGCCTTTTTGAACTATCTATTCTTGCTAATCAATTAGGTCTCAAAATGATGTACATGCCAAGTTCTAAAGTCTACAATACTACCGGCACACTCAATATTTTGGTAGATTTTTTTGAGTAATATGATGGAAACAGAATATTAGGCTTAAATCTTACCAAGTAATAATAAAGGGTAATGTGCATTCGACAAAGATTAATTCTAGTTATTAAAGAAAAATTTGTCAAATTTTTTAAAATTGGCATAATTTTCAAAGAAAACTAGAAAATCGAAGGCAAAACATACGTCAAGTATTAATTCTACTCCCATCCTCCTACTTGATTTGTACAATGTCCCTATTATACATAAAAGAAATGAAATAAAAAGGAAAGTGTAGATTTAGGGGACAAGGAATACTCCCTAAGCATTTGCTTTTGAGATTTGAAATTTGGCTGAAATCTTTTTGATTCTCTTCGTCTTTCACGCAACGCTCTTTATCCTTATGATTACCAAACAAAACCCTAGCATAAATTGTTCTACACGATTATGCTGTGAACAGAAAATACAAACGTAGCTCACTTTCGTAGGTATCACGGTTGATTTTGCATATTGCAAAACCCTTTTAAACCACTGGTGGCCCAAGTGGACGAGTTTAGTTCATGTGAGGGCCCTTCCAGAGAAACATAAACACAAATTTTCATTTACGTATCAACCGGATAGATATCCTGGCAGTCATATGGTGTATAGGTGGGACAGAGTCGGCCGGAGCTGGGTGCTCCTCCTCCTCCTCCTTATCCTCGTCCTCGTCCTCCTCATCATCATCGTCATCATCCCTATCAGCAGGGTAATCAGCTGGATCCTCCTCGGGATCCCCATCGTCCTCTTCCGACTCCTCCTCCGGATCAGACTCAGGAACATATCTTGGTGAATCTGCAATGGGTGAGGCAGCAGCAGGTAGTGGCTGCTCCTCGGCCGAGAGTATCTCATCCTCCTGTGGTATGTCCTCAGGGTACATCGGCTCAGGAACAAAGTCCAGTGGGGGAGGTGACTGCGGCTCCTCGGGGCTAGGTATGTAGTCAGGCGATGGTGGAACCTGATAAGCAGCCATTATGTAAGCATATGGGTCCTCTGGCATAATGGGTGGTCCATCGACTCCTGGTGAACCAATGTCTGACCCATCCTCAAATGGATTGGACACTGTCGTGTAGGTGACCGTGGAATCTTCCGAATCTGACATAACCGTATCTGAAACTTCAACATAACTTATATTACTCCCTCCTTCCTATATTAAGTGTCCATAATAGAATCTTTGCGGTCTTTTTTCATCAAGTTTGACCATAAATATTTATATATGTGTTATGTAATACTTTATGAAAATTATACCAATGAATGATACATTCAAAACTCTATCAATTCATATATTTTACATCAAGTAACATATAACATAACAAGAGATAATTAAGGTCAAAGATGAAGAAAAAAGACTTGAAAAAGTCAAGGCGGACACTTAATGTGGGACGGAGGTAGTAGTATTTAATATAAGACTCTTATAGTAATATACATTTTTATCATAACATGTATATCAATCATGAATATCAATCATGCATGCATCTAGCCTAACCGACTAATGCACAATTAGTGTATGTATGTCCGGTGAAAACCCCTTTGTATGAATGCAATGTTTGAAAATGGTTATAGTCCAGCAAAAACATTTGACCTGGTTCTCTATAACCTTGGCTCTTGATACCAATCTGTAACACCCCCAAATTGGGTCACAGCGGAATAAGGGTCCGGGGCGTGTTACTTCTCAGATCACTAGCACAAGATATATATTGAACGACAATTAAAAGTCGTTTAAAACTAATACATTAGATTTAAAAAAATGTTTACAAAAGCTCGAAGCTTCACTTGTTTACTTGTTATTATTACACACATTTCTAGCCCATAACAGATATACAAAATGTAATGCGACTAAATCTTTAATGCAGGACATCCAAAACATAACACCAATGTCATCCCTTTTGCACCCGTGCCCTAATGGACTCTCTGAAAAACATTGCATTTAAAACGTCAACATAAAGTTGGTGGATTTCATAGGTTTATGTAAATGTATATGCAGGACCGCAAGACTTTCCCCGTGATTATGAAACGGATGCAGTCATCACACAATGTTAATTAAGTTTTCTAAGACCAATGACACGAAGCTCGACATAAATGATTACAGTATATAATCATTGCATACATTGGCCCGTACGATGTTCAACCCGTAACATCCAAAAATCGACATGAGATATGTTCGTTTCAAGTGATAGCTAGTCCCCAAACGGGGAGGTCAATCCCAAAATAGATCTATCTATAATCATTCGCGCGCACATTTCCAGTAATTGACACGTTCATGACTTCATGGGCTTAGTGCGTTATCGCTAAAAAAACTTTTAGGCAAAACGTAATCATGATAAAATGTACACTTGCGTCTAATTTGTAAACCATGCATATGTTTCTCACCCCAAAAATTTGTCAATCAATAATTGTAAAACATGGGGCTATGAACTCACCTTGAGTGAGTAAATTGATAATAAAATATCCCAAATAAAAATGCGTCACGCTAACGTCTGAATGCAACCTAGTTAATATAGGTCGAATCAGTATTCAAGTAAGTTATCTAACAACTACCATATATAATCCTATATAGTTATCATCGTACTATCGTTCGGGCTATCATAATTTAAGAGGTCATGACATGACGTACGAGGAGCTAGGACACTTTAAATCGTAAATCGAACAGCTCGTTAATACGCCATCCGAAGAGGCCTCATTATAACATTCCCTAGTAAATTTATAGCACTTTGATAAACTAATAACATTATATATTTACGATATAGCCTTTATCACCATCTAATCGTTTAAGTGAAATCGTATTTATAAAGTAAAATCGTTTATAATTACGCCTTTAGCAAAAATGACACAACTTTGTCGTTTTAAGTTCGTTTCTCGCGTTTCTTATGCCCACGCTTTCGTATTAAGATGAGTGATCATAATATTGCATTTTTTAAGTTTCCAAAATTCTTTTGTGAATAGTGTTTTTACTGTTCATTACAGATTACACTTATTAACGCAAAACCCGTAAATGTCGTATCTTATTCGTTATAGCTCCGTTTTTAGCGATTCTTTCGAACACGTTCTCGTAATTGAAAGTTTTATCATATTATTGATGTTTACAAAGTATAAGTTTCTGCCATGAATAGTAACTTTTTATAAAATTTGTTTTATAAAGTATTTAGCGTCGTAAACTCGTAACTAGCGTATCTTCTTCGTTATAAATCTGATTTTCGAGTTTCTTATCATTTTGGAATCCTTATGAGATGTACTATCTTTATAAAACCTAATATGGCTGTTAACAAATTCGAACCAAAACAGAAACTTTTAAAGGTTGTGATTAAAACATGTTTTAAGCTTGATTTTTGTATCATTAAGCTTCAACACCTTGTTACAACTACTTTACAATACTTATATCTTATTGTTTTCTTTTATTTGTACATTAGGTCTTGTTTTGTCCAAGAGTGTCCATGAATACAAGATTAACATGTTATTTACACCATTTTCACTTGTAACTTATTAAGTTAACATTAGTAACCTAATTCGTTCTATACCATGTTAAGACTTAACAACATGGTTAAAACACACTTCTCATTCTTTTTAACATCATAATAGTATCCATATAACATGTAAATAAGTTCACAAAACATTGATCATAAGTAAAAATCCCTTTCACATATTCAAAAGTATCCTAAATGGTGATTTAACTATATAAACATAATATATGCATAAATCAAAGAAAGTAAATGAAGTAGGGTTCTTAGATAACCTTGATGTGTAGGAGGATGAAGAACAACCAAATCTAAACCCTTGTTTAGCAAAGAAACCCTAGCTTTTATCCCTTGAAAACCCTAATTCCAACCAAAACCCTAATCTTGCAATATCTTGCTAAAACCTTTTCAAAGCTTAACCAACCCTTCAACTCTTCTTAGAATACCTTAAGTATGATGTATAAACACTAATATGGTGAAAGAAAATCAAGCTATGGATCCCCTAAAAACCTTGTGGAATGTCGTGGCCTAAGAGAGGAGAAAAAGAGATAGTTTTTGTGATTTCTTTGTTATCGGATTGAAGTGAATGAGTTTTATTATATGACTACAGGGCACCCCTATTTATACTACTAGGAGATCATATGAAGATATTTGTGTGCCAAGTTGATGCCATGCAAGGTGGCAAGGATAAGAATGCAATGGAAGAAGCTAGGGCTTATTTCATGATAAGAACATGACTAGTCATGGTTCAAGTGGATGTAAAAGATCTTTGTGAAGCTTCTTGGTGACTCTTGGCTTATCCTACATATATATACACGTTCATACATGGATGTGTATGAGCTAGATAATATCTTTGATCTTTATTTGATGTATTCTTGTATTATTTGAAGTATAATGTAGTAAAGGTTAAATGAAATGTATAACTTGTACATAGTAGGGTTTGATTTGAATTCTTTTATAAAGAATATGAATAAAGTGATAAATACTTGAAGTTTTAAATAAACTTTAAGTATTGGGTACAAATTTTGGGTATTTGATGAAGCGTAGATAAGTTAACGTGTTTCCGGGAAGGCCTAAACGTACTTTATCGTGAAACGTAATCACTTAACGTAACCAATAAAAATAAAATGTGCAATGTTAACAATTATCCTCTAAATAATCATATAACACTTTCTTCATGTAAACATTTAATCGTTTAATGCCCGTTTACATTGAATGATCATTTTTAGTTTACGCGATTTCACTTAACGGTTATGATTTAAAGCAAAAGCGTAAAACCCTAAAAATAACTTGTGAATTACATAATGTCGTACAATGACCTAAAACATGAGGTGTTATAGAAACAAATAAGACAATATTAGATTAAGTGTGTGTGAAACAAATGAACAACCAACACCCTCTCCATGTGTGGAGAGGGTATAAATACTTCTAGCTTAACCAGCCATGGGCTTGTGTAATGGGTTTACTATGTATCTTTGGTCCGGTAAGCTTGCTAACATAACATATGTTTAATCTATGAGCTAAGACTATCTATATTGGTAGTAACTGATACTTTTTCGTATTTCTAACAAATGTGTTGGTAGAGTATGAGCATGTGGTTATGAATCTGACTTGTCTCCGGCTACCAAATGCTACCGTAGGGAATACATGCAGGTCTATGTTAGTAATAAACGAAAGAGTCTTTGTTTATTCTCGTCGAATACGGTTTTAATAACCATGGTTCCTTGTTAATTAGTATAAATACTGCATGTGATCAGGTAGAATTCTGAAAAATCTCCTTGACAGGGTTTCACAGCTGCACTAGCCATTCTCAATATCGGAGCGTCTCAAAACAGACAACGCGATATGAGTGAATCAGTGAAATACTATCTCACCGATTAAAGAGAAAATTGATTTGAAAATCAATCGACGTGTCACTTGTGGTTTTGGTTTTTTGTAGTTGAGCTTTTCAAATCTTTTATCCTCAAAAAATTCTCGCAAAACTCAGGGCATCATAGTTTTTACATGGTTTTGTTATTTGGAAAACTTTCTTCCTTTTGTTGCATTGAAATTTCAAGGGATTATATACAATTGTTTTTGTCAAGTTGTTTATATTTGTTTTATAAGTTTCATTGGAGTAAACTTCTTTTTAACCCCTTAGCATTCGTTTGAGTTACTAGCTCTCTCAATTCTCTCTCTAGTTTCTCTCTCTAGAACAACTCTCTCTTTCTCATTTCTAGTTCCGATTTCGTGATCGATTGTATGAAGTGAAGTGTTAACGGGATCCTACAGTATTGCTATCAACCTTGTCCAATAGATATGTGTTATATATGGGTTCAGATTGCTCAGTATGCTGTTTTTCATTAGTAAGGACATTATGTTGAGCAGTCAATTGTACCTTAGTAAATGGCACTTGGTCATTTACTGGTCTGATATCTGCATCCATAGCATGTGTGATATAAGTCCTTGAGCTGCTGCTTGAATCATGCTTATCAGACTTTGTCCTGATGCTTTCTGTAATAACTGACCCAACATCCAATGCTTTAACATCTGTGTTTAAATTAACCTCCACTGTTGTACTCTCAGTGACCAAACTCTCGTGTTGTTGTAGCTGAGTTTCATTTACTGATTTACTGAGTGCATTGTTGTTTTCTGACTCTATCCCACTACTTTTCGAGATAATCAATCTGTCATCCACTGCTTAAACCGGATTGATCTGAACATCTTATGACAGTAGCTGTAATCTACCGTATGTAATTATAGCTTTATGAATGACCGCTTCAAGTGTATCCAGGTTCTCAAGTAAATCACGTCTGTAAGTATCAGGTTCGCAGAACGTGTATTCTTTGAAATCTTTTTGCTGACATTGATTTAGATGTTCTAACGAATTTACCCTTTTTGAGGCAAACAATTCCTTGAATTGTGTTCGGAGTGCTTCAAGGCAAGTCCTTGGATTAACCTCAAGAAGATTATCTCTTTGAAGTTGTAGCCTTAACTGATCCAGATTATAGAACATCTTCACTCTGAAAGTCTGATGCTTTTCATCGAAGAATGAGTGAAATGCTGGTTTAAATGCATCAACGGCATGAGACGAACTATTGAGATAGAGATCACGAAGATGTATCTCGAGCTGTTCAAACCATGCCATGCAGTGGGAGTGCCTTTGTTTTGCGAGACGTTGTGTCAGTTGCAGCTCTCTCTATTTTGAATTTGAATTTGAAGATTCCATTGAAATTCGATGTGTGAAATTAAATTAAGGATCTTAAGTAGATTAAGTAATTTTGTTG
Organism: Tanacetum coccineum; assembly: GCA_026074375.1. Classification (NCBI taxonomy): domain Eukaryota; kingdom Viridiplantae; phylum Streptophyta; class Magnoliopsida; order Asterales; family Asteraceae; genus Tanacetum; species Tanacetum coccineum. The sequence goes on along the minus strand of BQNB010008295.1, from coordinate 40,309 downwards.
TGGTTATGATGAATCAATTAACGTTCACGGGATTTTACAAATCTATGATTTAAACTGATAAAAAAATAATCTTTTGCGGGATTTTATTAAATCAAGAAGAAACCGTGAAATAATGATTAATTGTTGTTGGTGAAATCGTTGTCGTATCTGAAGTATTGGAACTTTTGAAAACGATTGTTGAGGTACAAGCACTAACGGTGAAATTTCTTAAAACGAAAGGACTAAAGGTAAAAAATTTGAAAACCAAAATGTAAAACTAAAAAAAATACAAAATAATAATTAATATTAAAACTTTAAAAATGAAAAAGTTTGTAAGTTAAAGGTTCTAATTAATTTTGCTTTAAAGTAGAGGGTTAATAGTAAATTAAGTAAACCCTAGATGTTAAAATTAAAAACCTTTTAGAAGTTGAGGGGCCAAAAGTGTAAAATGTGAAATATAATAAGTAAGAAACGTGTTTCCCTCCTTTGTTGTTTCGTCTTCGTTTTAAATTTAGTAAAAATAGACCAATTCCATTTTACTTCTCGCGGAATGCTACGGTTGTCGACGGTCAAAACCGAATATACCACGTTGATCGAAACAAGTCCGCGATCGTAACAGCATAGGTAAGAAGTCCCGTAGTTAACCGACGTCAAAACCCAAAAAACCCGAAATCAATACGAATGAGCACGAATGGGCACGCTGTTCATAATATGCTTTAGCGTAACACGTTTAGTTGTGTTTCGGTTTTGACAAGTTTCTATACAAAACGCAACCAATCACTCGTTTACTATTGAGACAAACCGCAACTTTACAACATTTTGGGCAGCATAACGTTTGTATTAGCTTGCAAAAAAGGTCTTCAATCAGGAAAATCTCAATGCCTATGTAACAAAACGCAACTCCTTGAAGGCAAAACGCAATGCTTTTTTGGGACCACACGACAAGTCGCAACCTGTGGGTTTTGTCTCTTTGCAATACAAACAAAACGTCCTTGTCCTTGTAGCTGTTAAATCACGTGAGTTTCTCACAATAAGCTAGTTTAAAGCTTCAAATAAGCTCGAAGATAAGCAGTTTGACTCACAAATATGGCACGAATAAGGCACCGAAAATTAGGCTGTTAATAAGCTACAAGTAAGTTGTTGAAAGCGTTTAAGACTTTTGTAGACGAAATAAGCTAAAACTAAAGAAAAGCCAAAATAAGTTACGTTAAAAAAAACTTGAATAAGCTGTGTATAAGCTGATAAAAAAAATAAGCTACGAAAGTGAATCTTTAAGCCACGATTTTTTGACTTTTGTAAGACATTGTTTGAGATAAAGAATCAACAAATATTGCCGTGACTTATAAACACGACATAAGCCACTGATGAAAGTTAAAAAAACTAAGTTATGAACCACAAATTTAAAGATTAGCAAACAAACTATGACCCTTGAGTTAAGCCCACGATGACATGAGCCCAGTATTCTTAAAACAGCTATTGGCCAAGAAAGTAAGGAGCTTTTGATAAGCAATAATAAGCCGAACTAAAATAAGCAATATTAAGCTTCGATAAGCTTAAAAACGAACCACAAACGAAAACCACTTAACGTTGACTAGGAAGCTTTTATTATGAAAATTGCTCAAAACCAAAAAGATAAAATAAGTCGTGACCTGCCATTTGATCTGCTAATTGACGCAAATAAACTACTGCGTAGTAGTATTCAATGAACACAGCCCAATATTTTTGTCAAAAGCCCAATGATATATTTCACAACATAAGTTATAACAACAGATCCTAAGTAATCTGTTTTAAAAGGAAAAAGAATCAACAAAAATTAGTTGAAAAATAAATAAATAAAAAAATAAGCTCTAAAAATAAGCCAAAAATAGGCTCAAATAAGCACACCACAAACACAACTTAATCCACCCCATGGCTCTTGATACCAATTGTAGGATCCTAATTTTTCACACAATATAAACTAGAGAGAGAAAGTTAGAGAGAGAGAGAGATGGATGGAGAGAATATGTAAAACACACTAAAGAGTGTGTGTAAAATGATTTCTTCCAACACCCTCTCCATGTGTAGAGATGGTTTAAATAGTTCTTACACACCCTATAAAACGGGCTATGGTGTGGGCTTACAGTGGGTAAAGACTCGGCCCAACACCATAAATCATACGATTATTGTACCCACTACGAGCTATGCTAAATAAGAAATATATGGGGTGACCGAGTCTTTTTTCTTAATCCTAACAATTTTAGTCATGTCTTCCCCTACCCCTAGGAGATATCGTTGGGAGATTGTTTACCTCACTGGACCCGCAGAGTTAGGTTACTTTTGAGAGAGAAAAAGTCAAACCCAAGCGAGGCCCAACATAGGTTTATTTCGTTTTCTATCTCGATGCATTGCTATAATCGAGGATTGCTTTTCTATTTTGGGTCATAATGTGACTTCTGTTTCGTTTGGTCGATTGGGATTTTATGGTTCGTTAGATGGATTATCATGTTTGAGTTATATTTGGATTATTATTAAGTGATATGTGGTAGATGTGTGTTATCATTGAGATGTGTGGTCTTGGAAGTAAGTACACGTGTAAAAAAGGTGCAATTATAATTATGGTCGCGAACATAATTATAAAGGCAACACACACGTGGACTTGTGACTTTGATTGCATTGATCATTGTTGCTTGTATGTATTATGTAAGGATGTAAGTCTAGATAGTTGTGTAGATGGTAGTGTAGATGTGATGTGAGATCCTGTTGAGGATGGTTGTCATACTATTACTAACAAAACTACGAGCTATGCTAAACATGAAAATACATGGGGTGACCGAGTATTTTTCTTAAACCTAACACTTATTTCGATATTTATTAAATCCGAAAATAAAGCGGGATGGTTAAAGATAAAATTTAGCTTCTACCCCTATCCTTGAAAACCGATGAGGTCCACATCGAGGTGACCGAAATTTGGCTTTTATTAGGCTACTTATTTATTTAACTTGATTTACGTCATATACCCTAAGGCTCTTTAAGACATAAATCAAGTGAGATTTAATTTGCACCATATACCCTAAGGCTCTTTAAGGTACAAACAAATCATTTATTAAACATGACTCAATCATTCACGCCATATACCCTAAGGCTCTTTAAGGCATGAACAATTTAATCACTTACGCCATATACCCTTAGGCTCTTTAAGGCATAAGTAATCTCATGATTAACTCTACTTACACCATATACCCTTAGGCACTTTAAGGCATAAGTAATCTCATGATTAACTCTCTTAGATTGGACTCTGTTGATAATAAATATCCCGGGATCGAAAATCATGTCTTCATTTCCAGAGGGGAATGAGACTAGAGGAACGATCTTGGATAATTCCGTAGAAAGAGAGGAGTCACAATCGGATAAAAGGAGAGAATAATCATTAAGCTAATTAATTTTTTAACCCTTAGTCAATAAATCAAATATATTGTCCTTCAAAGCTCTAGTAAAATCTCCTGGAACGATCTTAAGATCAAAGTAAAAACGGTCATACTCCGGTGAAGATATGATGTGAGCGAGTTCATCGGCGAACTCCTCATGATAAGAATCACTCCTATTGGCCAGAGGAAACGGATCAATCGAAGGATCAAAGATAAACGAATCATATTCCGGAAGAGAAAAATCAGAGTAGTGGTACTACCACTACTCTTCTCTTTAATATGATCGTCATCAAAAAAGAAAGCTTCATAATCTGGAAGAGAATAATCAGAATGAGAAGTGGTAATGCGAGTACTCTTCTCTTCAATATCAAAGCTAAAAGTCTCATACTCAGGCGGAGAATTATCAAAATGAGAAAGAAGAGTATCGGTCTCCTCCACGAGAGAGTCACTATCCCCGAAGGGAGTTGGAAGTAGGGAGAGAGACTCGGTCAGAAAATCAGAAGAGGGAGTGGGATTGCCACTCAAAGAATTGTTTTCAATAGGAAATTTATCGCACAAAGAATCAACAATATCAATTCTATAAACGAAATGGTCGGCACGTCCCGTAGGATTCTCCAAAGCTTGAAATTTTTCTTCTTGAAGCCGAGATAGATATGGAATCAATAGCTGATGAGGATTAGGCTCGAGGTCTTCCTTAGGTTTTGGTGTGGACAATGGTGGAATTTCCGGAGGTGGGACAAGTGGTATGCTCTTAGAGCTAGCAATTTCTACCACTTCCGTTATGGTCTCCGTTTCCTCTTCCTCTTCTTGATAAACGAGAAAATTAGATTGAAGAATAAAAGATCCATCCAATGTCAAACCACTCATAGTAGTAACCGCTTTACGTTCTTCTCGTGGGTATGTTTCGGTGTCGCTCGGTGCATGCTAGAAATAAGATCTTCGACTTGTTTAGTAAGAGCGGTGATGGCATCATTTTGAATTGAACTACCACCACTACTCGAAACTTGAGGTTTATTTCTACAAGTACGAACTATGGCTTTATTCTCGATAGTGGTTAAAGCTTCTTGAGTATTTCTCATCATCAGATTTCCTCCTGCTGCGGTATTTAGAGAATCTTGATCAGATTGACACAACCCGTTATAGAAAAAATCTATTTGGTAAAGGAGAGAGAATCCGTGATGAGGACATTTCCTTAATAAATCTTTGAATCTCTCCCAAGCTTCGGTAAAAGTCTCACCAAAAACTTGTTGAAAGTTCGTGATTTCTTTTCTGAGATCTCTTGTTTTAGAATGAGGGAAAAATTGATTCAAGAACTTTGATAATAAATCATCCCAAGATGTGATGGAATTAGGAGGTTCATTTTCAAGCCATGTCTCGGCTGCTCCTTTAGGAGAAAACAGGAATAAGATCAACTTCACCACATCATCAAGCACTTGGTTTAGTCTTAGAGTTCGGTTTATTTGGTAAAATCTCCTGATGTGTGAATGAGGATCATCATTTTCAAGACCAAAGAAAGAATTGTTACTTACGAATTCAAGTAACTCGGTTTTTAGTTCAAATTCATTTGCTAGAACAGTTGGAACAACGATAGCATTCTCAATACCTACAATAGGTATTCGGAGTAGCTCTTTCATCGGTCTCAAATGATCGGTCATTTGGACATCTTCAACGTTCTCGTCCTCTCCTTGTATATGATCATGAAAAAGATTATCGGACTCGGATTCTTTTTCTTGACAAAATTGTAAACTTTTCTCGGGATTAAGAAAATGTAACTCGGTTTGGTTTGAAGAAGATTGCGTGCTCATGCACCAGAAGTAAAACAGAGAAATTTGGTATTTCAAAATTTTTAGTATTTCTTTGTGAATTTTTATTATCATACTTTTTTTAATATTAATATATATATATAAGAAAATAGAAATGGAAAATATTTTTGGATTTTTATATTTATAAAAACGAAATTAAACTTTCCAAAGAAAGGATCTTCAAGACACTAACTTCAAACACCACGTGTAGATCGTACACCTCTCCCCGACAACGGCGCCATTTTGATGAACGTCAAACGTGTGTCGTAATAATATATAGTATATCCCGTTAGATAAGAAAATTACTTTAGGAAAAGTAATAGTCTATCTTCCGAGTGTCGTTTCCACGGTGAGAGATTAATTGAAATCCATGTTAATGTTTTCGAAAAAAAATGCTTGATTATCTTTTAAATTTTGGTTTTGAAATTTTAAACTAAATATAAACTAATTAAAGATGCTAAAAATTCTACTAACAAATAATAAAACTATGAGAATTATGCTAAAATAATCTAAAAGATTTATAAGATGCAAATGCTTGCTAAGTGATGTGAAAAGTTCATCAAGTGTGAATTAAGGTTTAATAACGAATTAATTTCCTTAGAAAAGATAATTATCTCACAACCTTGGTTTATTTTGACAAAAATTTCTCAAAAAGATATTAATTACTAGATGTATAGTTTGACTATTTCTCCGGCTTTTGCCCTTCAAAACATTCAAACTATAAATCTAAATAATCAAAGATTATTAATTAATTAAAACCCTTTTTTCTAATCCACACTTAATTCCCAAATCACAATTTCACTTAACAAACACTAATTAAACTACTTGCTACTCATAATGATCAAATAAGCAAAGCAAAACGTTTTTATTCTAAAGCTACTCTAATTAATTGAATAAAAAGGATAGAAAATGGAACCGAATTGAAGACCCGCAAATAAACGAATAACACCTGATTTATTTAGCTAAAGCAAATAATCAAATTCGGTCTAGCTAAATAAACCCTTAAGCTCCACGCCTCATGAGTTGACCGGAACCAAAAACACAAAATTAACAAACAAACTGTTAATTGTTACTTCAATGTATAACGTAAAACCAACATTCCAATTTCTGTGCAAGCCCAAACCACGATCCATTTAAACTAGCTAGATTCAATTTGCAAACCAAACGTGACCCAATTTTGACCCATTCACAAACTTTAAGGCCTAGTTATGATTTTACATACCAATTGCTCAGTTGTTATTATTTAACGAAAAGAAATTATAGTTCAAATTTAGCAAAACTGATAAGCTAGAGCCAGTAAGCACAATCTAATAAGCACACACTAATAAGCTTTGAAACGGAATAAGCCATGATACAACTATAATGCACAATTAAAAGTTTACACTAAAACTATAAAACCACAAGAATCGAATAAGCTCAAAATTATCTCGAACCAAACTAATTACTATTAAGCTCTAACAAATAAGCAAACTCAATAAGCTAGGATTTCTACAAATACTTGATGAATGAAATGAGTACTTTTAACTAGATAAGCTCGAAATCAACACGATAAGCTAAACGAATTTTGAGATCTACAATCTAACCGACTAAATAAGCTAAATACTAATCGAGATAAGCACTCAACTAATCAACTAGCAACGGAAAATAGCAACAAGGACTTTGAGTAAGCAAAAAGCACATAAACGAATCATATTACCAATCGAATAAACAACTAAGCTCATAAAAGTTTGATTTAACACTTTTAGCTCACTTAAAACCAAATAAGCTTATCAGAAGCTTATCTTATCAGAAATTATGAGCTTCTAATCAAACAAAAATGAAACAAGCACAACAATAAGCTACTTTCGAGCTTATTAAAACTTATTAATTCGAAAAGTACTTAAAAACTTTTGGTAATAAATCGAATTAACTTGGAGAGCTAATAGGAGTCATTATTTAAGCTTTTGAGAACTTTTGATACTAATAAGCCGTGGAAATAAGCACGAGAATATAGCTTAATGAATAAGCTACACGAAAAGAAATAGAAACGAACGATTAAAGTAAAGATAAGCAAAACGATTTCTTTAACAAACATTAACCCATCTTCGTTACATCATATTAATAAACTTGTGAAATAAGCTAGATACAATAAGCAGGAGAAACGAAATAAGCTGTTATAAAACTAAAAATAAGCTAAAATGTAAAACTAAATCTAAGAAAAATAAAAGACCAGCCCCCCCCCCAAAAAAAATGAAGGGTGGCGAGTTGATATATAGAGTGTGAGAGGGGGTGAAAATGTAAATTGAGTCCTCATCATTGGGTGATTAATAGCCAATCATTTGAATGCACACGGATTGAGGATTTGATCCACCGATGAGTGCGTGACACGTGTGATTCTTCCTTGCTTCATTTCAACGCATACACTCTCAACTGTTGGATCATTACTTCATATTGCAATATGAATTGAGAAGTGAGGAGTATTCATTTGATCCGCCACGTGTCGTCATTCAATTCGCCCCTCCAAATACTAGTGGGTAGTCACGTGACTAGCATTTTAATTTATTTAGCAGCATGTGACGATGACATCACCCGACATCACCCCTTCATTTTCTTATTTAGATTTAATGTGGATTTTATTGGGCTTTTGTTGGGCTAAGTGCTAGCTTGGGCTGGCCCGGCCCATAAAATGGGTTACGGGCTGGCCCAATAAGATCTGAGGACACCTTTGGACTCGTTCTTTCATGCTCTTTCTAATGGCATGCTCGGGAACTTTTCACGACTTTGTCTTGATTATGAATAATAGGCATTCTTGATCGCGATGAAACCGTAAATACCCGTTTTTGCTCCGTTTTCAATCATTTTTACCTGCAAGACATAAAAATACCAAACAAACATATTTGCAAGATAATTATCCATATTTTAGCATTTTTAGTCTGATTAATAGTGTTTTACGGGTTATAAATGATGTGTGTTTTAGCAAACATCATGTGTTTTATATGTTAAGGGTTTTTGTTTAATGTTTAAATTAATGGTTGAATTTTACTTAATTCATAGTTTTTATTGTTTGAATTAGGGCCATTTGGGTGATTTCTATTTTGTAGTTAAATGCCATTTTTTGTGTCACAACCCCATGTATGTTTAATATTGGACTGTTATATACATAAGCTAATGGTGGATTAAAGGTGTATGACTTAATAACTGAAACTATATTGGGGGAAGAGGTTTAATTGCACGCCATTTAACAGATGTCGTGTGGCGTAACAGATTTAGACACCTCTTTAAAGTTTAAAGTACCTCTTGAAAGCGCAAATCAACCGACTTCACAGAAATGGACAGAAATTTAAAATACCATATAATAGAATCCAACGCGAGCCATTTTGAAGAGTAACTTACGGTTAGAGTTTAATTACTTAAACTATTGTAAGACTAACACTTTATCGCATCTAGAATTCAGTCCATACAGTAAGTATTTATTGTTGTTACTACATATGTTATTATCGATAAGGATTTTACGAGGGTTGGCGAACGCTATAAAATGTATTTTTATAATGTTAGGTTTCTGTTTTTGCTTTCAGATTCATATGAGATTGGAGCTCCCATGTAAGGTTGGTTATAAAGTAAAGCTCAGTGGTGAATCTGTAAAGAACTTTAATGAAAACAATGATGATGAGTACCGGGTTAACATGTATGTTTCATTCTTAAATACTTCCTCGCTATTTTTACTTATAAAGTTTTTGCTTCTCAAGAATGGTGGACGGATTACAATATGCAGAATGGAAAACATTTGCAATTGCAAATATCTAGAAATGGCCAAGCTGAAGCAATTCATTAGTTGTAATAGAGCCAAATCCAAAAGTAAGTCATCTACTATTGACTTTTTGAACCACCATATCTTATCTGAATCACATGTACCTCCTAAAATTATATAAAAGATATATAACAGCCCCATTTTTTGTACTGTGCATTTGCAGTTAAGTACTTTGGGGGCTGTTTGGTAGCCACCTTTTTAACTTAGGTTTAAGATGGATGTCGAGATATGTAGTTTGGTATGAAGGTTTGGCTACCAAATAGTGTAGATGGCCCACTAAAAGTAAAAGTGGATCACCTAGGTGGGTTTTTGTTAAAACCTTTCTCTCACACACACTAATTATTATACCTCACTCTTTCTCTTTCACACACATATATATTTTTTATTTTTAAATAATACTTAAATGTTAGTTTTATTATTAAAAATCTTAAACAAATATAATTTTTTTATTCTAAACCTATATCAAAACCAAATCCAAAACCAAATTCAAATCCGAGTCTAAACCCATTTATAAACCAAACGCACCCTTATTAAATTTTTAATAGATGTTATGCACATCTGAAAGGTTAAAGAGAGGTTTCGTGTTGATAAAGCAGGAGACACAATTTACTGAAGTTTTAGAAGTAGACGATAGATTGCAGACTGTACGGCTCCAATAGAACGAAGCTGGTATCTGCTTTTGTGATGTTGAATACCAAATCGTGTAGCCTTTTTTTTGTTCTATGTTAATGTGAAATTGTTATATTTGTAGGTTGAAGCTTTTAGATTTCGCAGAACCTAAAAAGAACCTTTATATCGGTTTTTGATCTCGACCCAAACAAAAGACGATCATTTTTTGTTGGTGCATAGCAGAGGCCTGCCGAGATTGGAAAACACGTATGAAAAATTGCAACGCTTAAAAGGTTGCCTTGCAACACTGACTCAAAACAGTAAGTTAAATATTTACAAGATTAGTAATTCTTGCTCATATGGGTTATGTGATCCAATTTTTCATAAATTATCTCTACAATCCGTTTATGTTGAGTAAATTAGTAAAATCTTTTTTTAATTCTCATAGGTTGGGGAAAATACTATAACCTCCCGTTTATTGTTGCTCATGTCTTTAGGTTCAGGTAGATGCCAAGTACAAGAGACCCCGACCAAGCTACCAAGGAACATGGTACACTACTTTCTTTATTTTCCTATTTCCATGTCTAAGGCATACATGGGTCTAGAAAGATTAGAGCTTTCGTTTTGAGTTGTGGGGTTCCTTAAATAAGTGAGCTTATTAACATGTCTGACGTTTTTCTAGAGATACGGTCATACGAAAGATTAAAGCAACCAAAGAAACATTCTTGCAGATGACTAAACATTAATAAACTCTTGGCGTGATTTTCAAGAAAATTATCTATGGAGTTAATGAAATAGGGTATGAGGAAGTATTAGCGGTGATCTATGCAAATTTAGAAATGGCAATTTCTACCTATTTATTTAAGAATGGGCTATTTAGGGTTGTGTTTTTACTTAAACGGGTAAATGATTTTAGCTAAAAGGGAAATGAGTGAAATGGGTTGAGAGTTGCTGAGTTTTAATTTTAATGCATACTGCCTCCTAATTATACATTCAACAAGATCCGTTCCGATTAGACCAGGATGAATGGGATTGGTTTGCTATGAAAATTATTAATTCGGATCTTTGTTACAAATTATATCCAAACTTTATATTCGGAAAGTATCAGCCTTGGCCTTATTTTATCATAAAATGCTATCGTTTCTTGACAACGTTTGTTGTTTTAAGGATATGTTTTACTTAGTATGTTTTGGTCCACTAGAGTTGTTTTCTATTTTTGATTTGTGAAAACTCCTCTTCGTATATATAAACTATGTTGGTTGTTGTTCATTCAACAAGATCTGCTTGGATTAAACCATGGTGAAAGGGATTGGTTTGTTGTGGAATTTGTCAATTTAGATCTTTGTTACAAATTATATACAAACTTTATATTCCGGAAGTATCAGCTTTAACCTTAATTTTTTATAGGGTTAATATACAAAGAAGTTACTAAAGTTTGCGTAAATATTCGATTACGTTACTAAAGTTTAAAACGTTACATATAGGTTACTCAAGTATACATGGTTATTGTATGAGTTACTGAAGCTATAAAAATATTTGTAAACATCACTGAACTTGTAAAAACGTGATATTTATATTACTTAACTTATCCGAAAATATGCATTCAGGTTACCTGATTAACACTGAAAATATTGAAGTGTGTGCTTCTTATAAGTTCAGTAACCTATTTGTAACGTTTTAAACTTTAGTAACGTGATCGAACATTTACGCAAACTTTAGTAACATTTGTGCATAATAACCCATTTTTATAAAATGCTATGGTTTCTTGACAACAATTAGTGTGTTAAGGATATATTGTACTTATTATGTATTGGTCCACTAAAATTGTTTTCTATTTTTAATTTCCGAAAACTCTTCTTGATATATATAAACTATATGTTGGTTGCAATTTATCTTTGAAGCTAAATCTAAATATTGTGTTGGGTCATACTAAAATCATTACCAAAATCAGTTTAAGTTTTCCTTGTTTATGTGCTTTGGACTTATGGTATGATTAGTCCTTAATTGCAGTGATTGCTTATGTTTTTGCTATGGAAAGTATTATGGGCATTGAATGTAGACAGCTAGAGTCAAAGGTCCAAAGAGCACAAGAGAAGGAAGTTGTGGCTATAAAAGCAAGAGTCTCATTTAGGACAATACAACACAAAAAAACACAGATATCTATCTTCTTCACCTATTATGGGATATCCCCACAAACCAAACATTGTTAATCGTATCACTACTTGGTTGTATTTCTGATAATCATTGTCTATTTGTAATCATTTGATTATAATAAATCATTCACTTCAAGTGTTCTGATCTTGTGGTGTTTTTTATACCTTCTAGATCATTGATCTGGTTAAGGCTGCTTACATCTGTCATTTTTTGATGGTATCAAGAGCCAATGCTCTGAATACTCTCGTTTAATCACTGGTGATTCGACATCTAAGGTTTCAGAATTGAAATTAGGGTTTTGAATATTTGGGGGATTTAAGGCTAAATTAATCTAGAGTATTCGATTTAATTGGGATCTGTTGATTGGTGATTGGAATTAGGGTTCTTTGGTACAAACCCTAATTTTTGGGGGGTTTTCTGATCTTACCTTACCATTAATCTCTATTTCTGTTGCATTAAGGTTTATTGTCACACCAACCTGATCTTGGTAAAATCAGGACTTTTTTTCCTTTACTGCTTATCATTATCTGATTATTTGTTTTTTACTTCCTTTTTACTCTCTCATTTATTATCCGTTATTCAGCACTATAAAAAATTAAAGAAAAATGCAAAAAAAACATATACAATCTTGTCTCTCATTGTATTCTGGTATTATTACTGCTAGTTGAGTTGTGCATCTATATTTTGTTATCATGCCTGGAGACGATGATACCCCTCCACCCGTGGTGGCGGCTCTAATTCCAGTATGGTTAGCAAGTTAATATACGGCGATGAGCTTTATCTGCATCCAAATGATTCTATCATTACAAATTTTATAAAAATAAAGCTAAAAGGAACTGAAAACTACCAACACTGGAGTTGTGCAATGACACTTGCTCTGTCTACAAAAAAGAAACTTGGCTTTATAAATGGTAAATGTAAAAAACCTGTTGATAAAATATAATGCCTAAAAACATTACTAATATTTTTCACATCTTTACGTTTTGATAATCACAAAATATAAAAACTTTTAATGTAAAATTAAACGTTAAACATAGTATTTGTAGTAATAATTTTCATTTCGACTTTATATCACCTTCAAGGTTTGAATATTAATGTTTAAATGCATTTTACGAATCAAATGAAAAATTTTATTATACCTTCACACTTTTATTAAATGTTGTATAAATTTTTATAAATATTACATATCATTTTCTAACAATTAAAGAAATGTTTTATTCAAAATAAACATTTTGAAATTCAAGTTTCGGACCTTGAAATACGACTAGAAATGTTTATAAAAATCCCAACCTACACAAAAGACAATTACTGGGAAGCCCTAGTCTAGGGCAGGCCCCCTTAAATAACAAGGGCGACCCCTTTAATTTTAAGGGAACAGCCACTCCATTTAATGGGACGCCCTTATAAGACTGACGCTCCTCCAGTTTGTATATAAATACTAGACTTTTCCCTTCTATTTTCCTAACCTCATTTTGCCCTACTCTTCTTTACTGCTCAAAACTAGCCATCATATCCTCTCTAAATTCTTTGGATTATTTAATCATAAAGACTTTTGTTTATCAAGTGATCCAGCTTAATTCCTCAAGTGCCAAAACGATGAATACTTCCAATCCATCAAGTGAAGAAGTATTATACCTTAGTGTGTATTGCAACCTTGTTGCATTCATATCACATAATTGGTAATCAGTTGTATATCTTGTATTTGTGTGTAGTAGCTAGATTTTGGTGATCTTTGTAAGTATAGTTAGATCGTGGGTTGATTTACCAAGTAGTGTTAGATTGTTGTGATATAAGTAGTTGTGGTGAAGTGAAGTCTTGGAAGTTGTGAAGAAAGTCTTGTATTGTTCTGAAGAAGTCTGAGTTGTGAAGTCTTATGAACAAGTAGTAAAGTCGTGTTGTGTTAGGTGTTGTGATAGATTTGTTCTAGCTAAGATTAGAACTCGACATTTAGCTTTGTGTCATAAATCGGTGTAAGCAACGTTGTGTGCGGTTTTATCCGCCATAAGGGAGCTTGTTGACATAGTGAAGAAAACTCTCGAGTTAGGTGCTCGGGGAGTGGAGTAAGGCGAAGAGGTGCTTCGTTACCGAACCACTATAAATCCTCGCGTTGTGGTTTGATTGTTCTTACTCTTATCTCTTGTCTTGCATTATTTTCTCATGCTATCTTATTAATTGTTTAGATAAGTATATTGTTTATATTGTGCAAGTGTTGAATTCACATAAAGTCGAATCTAGAATTTTTACAAACACTTTAAAACCTTAAAGTAAAAAGCGGTAAACTATTCAACCCCCTTCTAGTTTTCCACAAAACCAAGTGAAAAAATCTTTGTCCAATCAGTGGGACTTATGTAATTTTGTGGTCCTCTCGTAGATCCTTGGATCCATCTCCCAAGATCTCTATCTTGGTCAGTGTTTTTCAATCAGTCCTAAGGATGTCTGGGAAGAATTAAAAGAGACATATGATAAACTAAATGGAATTAAAACTTTTAATCTTCACCACCAAATAAACTCTCTTAAACAGAGTGAGACTCGTGCCTCTGATTATTATCACACCTTAAATGGTTTGTGGAGACAATTCGACTCCATTTCCAAACTTCCAGCTTGCTCAAGTGATGCCCAAAAGGATTTTATAACTCACTCGGATCTTATAAAACTAATGCAATTTCTTATGGGTCTTGATGATGTCTATCAACCCATAAGAAGCAGTCTATTGAGCAGGGACCCAATCCCTGACTTGAAAACTGCCTTCTCTATCATCTCCAGGGAAGAATCTCATAGAGGGTCCTCCTCATCTTCCTCTGGAAATAAACCTTAAGTGTCGGTCTTTGCTGCAAGAGGCCCAAACAATAATAACTACAAGAAGAATCAAATAAACAAAAACTCTAATGTTGTCTGCACAAATCCAAATTGTGGTCTTACTGGCCACTCAATTGAAAAGTGCTACAAAATTGTAGGATACCCTGGTCACATCAAGAAAAAAATGGGCAAACAATAATAACCAAAAAGGCTCAAATAACTTCAATAGCAACAACGTCATTACTAATGCTTCAACTGCTGAAGTTCCTACTTCTGGTAACACTCAATTCACTGCTGAGCAAATGCAACAGCTGATCAATTTACTCAATTCAAATCAGCCAAAAATATTCAAACTAATATGGCAGGTACTTTCTTCTGATCCAACTCCAAAACCTCTTTCAAAATTTACAAGACTAATAAAGGATGAATCATTGACTCTAGAGCAAATCAACATATGGTTACATCCCTTGATAACCTTAAAAATATTATTGATATATCTGACTTAAACCTTCAAATTGATCATCCAAATGGAACGACTACTTTCATAAAAAAAGTGGGAAACTTGAAACTTAGTGACACCATCACTCTTTATGATGTGTTGTACGTTCCAAAGTACTCTATGAATCTTCTATCGGTCCACAAACTTGCAAGGGATAGTAAAGTATTCATAGGATTTGATGAATCTGAATGTTATATACAAGACTTACACATGAAGAAAACTCTGGGGACTAGTAGTCAACAAGGAGGTTTGTACTTCCTTGATTTCAAAAACCAAACAAATTATATAAAATGCAATCATACCATTAGTCACTCTAATACTCTTTGGCACAACAGACTCGGTCATCCTTCTGACCAAGCTCTAAAAGCTTTAAAACATAAAATTGATATTAGAGGTGAATGTACCACTGCCCCATGTAATATATGTCATCATGCTAAACAAACAAGAGAACCTTTTCCCATTAGCGAGCATTCAACCACCGATGTTGGAGAATTTGTTCACCTTGATGTTTGAGGTCCTTACAAGGTCATGAGTAGAGAAGGGTACAGATACTTCTTAACAATCGTGGATGATTATTTAAGAGCTATTTGGCTATATCTTTTAAAAAACAAAAGTGAAGTTTACTCAAACATTCTTCTTTTTCATAGTCACCTAAAAACTCAATTTAACAAAACTGTCAAAGCTTTTAGGAGTGACAATGGGACTGAATTCATTAATCATAACTTTGACCATTTCTGTAAAGAAAATGGTATAACCATCAAACAACATGTGTCTACACTCCCCAACAAAATAGGATTGCTGGGAGGAAACATCACCTCCTGAATGTTGCTAGGTCTCTTTTGTTTCAGGAGGGGATTCCACTCACTTTATGGACCGAATGTGTTCTAACTGCGACATATCTCATCAACAGACTTCCCTCCTCCGTGCTTGGTGGTAAAACACCCTATGAGTTGGTGTTTGGTAAAGAACCAAACATAAATCACTTAAGAACCTTTGGTTGTCTCCGCTTTGCCTTAATTTTAAATCAACAAGATAAACTTTCACAAAGGTTTGAAAATTGTGTTTTCATTGGTTACTCAAACCCAAAAAAGGGTATAAGTTATACTGTTTGGAAAACAAAAATCTTTTTTACTCCAGAGATTTCAAATTTTATGAAAATATCTTTCCTATAAAAATGATCAAAATTGTGTCAATTGACAACACTAACAAACAAACCACTAAAACTTTTTTGATACCCCTTATTTTTATTCAAATCCTACCACAACTCAGCCCAATGATGATGCAGAGACTGAGTCCGAGGATGGTACTGGTGAGTCATCTTCTATGGAAGGCATAGAAAGGGATGTCAGTGGTGATGAATCACTAGGGAACCCGTCTGAAGCAACCAATGCAGAAAGCACTCACGCATCCTATGAGGACAATATAGTGGAATCATTATCCGCTTTTGAGGGCAGCATTAACATACAAAACATCACAAGTGAGCCAACTGCACTAAGGAAGTCTGGAAGACACTCCAATCTACCCAAAAAACTCTCTAATTATGTCCTTGACAAAAACGTCAAATATGGAATTCAAAAAAGTGTGAATTACTCAAAACTAAGCCAAAGCAACTATTGCTTCTCAGTCAATCTCAATAAAACCATTAAACCTAAAACCTTCAATGAAGCCTGCACTAACAAAG
This sequence comes from Tanacetum coccineum, assembly GCA_026074375.1. Taxonomy (NCBI): domain Eukaryota; kingdom Viridiplantae; phylum Streptophyta; class Magnoliopsida; order Asterales; family Asteraceae; genus Tanacetum; species Tanacetum coccineum. The sequence goes on along the minus strand of BQNB010008295.1, from coordinate 23,598 downwards.
ATTGGATCGCGGCAATGAACACTGAAATGGGGGCCCTACACAAAAATAATACTTGGGAAGTAACCGACTTACCTCTAGGAAGGAAACCAATAGGATGCAAATGGGTCTACAAAATAAAATACAAATCAAATGGTGAAATAGATAGATACAAAGCCAGGCTTGTGGCCAAAGGTTACAATTAAAGAGAAAGAATCAAATTTGAAGAGACATTATCTCCCGTGGTAAGAATCACAACCGTGAGATGTCTAATCAACATGGCCATAAACAACAACTGGCCTCTCTTCCAATTGGATGTCAACAATGCCTTCCTTTATGGAAACTTAAATGAGGAAGTCTACATAACCTTGCCTCCTGGCTACTTCTTCGCTAATGAAAACAAAGTATGTAGGCTCATTAAGTCCTCGTATGGTCTTAAACAAGCACCAAGACAATGGAATGAAATGTTGTGCACTGTATTACTTAAAAATGGGTTTAAACAAAGCAAAAGTGATTATTCTTTATTCATTAAATCTGAAAAAATATGTTTGTTGCTTTACTTGTATATGTTGATGACATTGTAATAGCCGGAAATAATTTAAAGTAAATTCATGCAAACACTTTTTGCAAACAAAATTTCAAATAAAGGACTTAGCTGAACTAAAATACTTTCTTGGGATCGAGGTCTTAAAAACTGATCAAGGTGTGTGTTTATCTCAAAGAAAATATTGCATGGAACTCCTTGCAGAGTATGGTCTTCTTGCTTGTAAACCATATATGACTCCAATTGAGTCAAAACTTGTTGTTACAGACAAACCATTATACAAGAAGGACAAAATTTTAAACAATATAACATAATACCAAAAGCTTTTGGGAAGCTAATTTATCTAACACACACCAGGCCAGACATCTCATATTTTGTTCAGTGTCTAAGCCAATTCATGCACTCCATGTTACAATCCCATTAAAAAATGGCATTTAGGGTACTAAAGTATCTCAAAGGAGCACCAGGAAAGGGAATTCATATAACAAAGGGGGAAATTTGAACTTAAAAGCCTATGTTGATTCTGATTGGGCAAAATGCAAAGCTACCAGGAGATCTGTGACAGGTTTTTTCTATTTTTATGAGGAACTCTCTTGTATCCTAGAAAAGCAAAAAACATACTGTTGTGGCAAGGTCATCTGCAGAAGCAGAATATCAGGCCTTGGCCTCTATTACATGTGAACTCATGTGCCTGATCAATCTCCTTAGAGACTTGAAAATAAAAATTGAAAAACCTGTGAATGTTTTATGTGATAACAAGGCTGTAGCAGCCAATATTGTCTTTCATGACAGGACCAAACACTTTGAGATTGATTTACATTTCATAAGGGATAAAATTCTAGAGGGGATGTTAAAACCTCTAAATATTGAATCTGAAAATCAAATAGCTGACATTCTCACCAAAGGATTAAGTGTTGATCAACATGAATTCTTACTTAATAAAATGTGCATGTTAGATCTGTTTAAAACTTAAACTGATGGGGCATATTGAAATCATTACCATAATCAGTTTAAGTTTTCCTTGTTTATGTGCTTTGGACTTATGGTATGATTAGTCCTTAATTGCAGGGATTGCTTATGTTTGCTATGGAAAGTATTATGGGCATTGAATGTAAACAGCTAGAGTCAAAGGTCCAAAGAGCATAAGAGAAGGAAGTTGTGGCTATAAAAGCAAGAGTCTCATTTAGGACCATACAAAACAAAAAAACACAGATATCTATCTTCTTCACCTGTTACGGGATATCCCCACAAACTAAAGATTGTTAATTGTATCACTACTTGGTTGTCTTTCTGATAATCATTGTCTATTTGTAATCATTTGATTATAATAAATCATTCACTTCAAGTATTCTGATCTTGTGGTGTTTTTTATGCCGTTTGGATCATTGATCTGGTTAAGGCTGCTTACATTTGTCATTTTTTCAGGTCAACACGAGTATTGCGTGTTACAAAGATGCACCAATCATTCAAATAGCGACCATCGCGAAAAAATTGGATATTTTACATAATTAAAACTTTAATGTTTTTCTAAAGTTGGTAATTATTTTGAATGAAGCAATAAGTTATCACTATGTGTTTTAATGCTGACAATTTAACATCTTTTGACTTATTAATAGAAATAGCTTTATACTTAAAAAAATAGAAATAATGCATACGCCTTCGAATGTACGATTCGTGTAAACACGAAAGCCGGAAAAAATTATGTTGATAAACAGCCCCGCAACAATGCGCGGCTGCGGGCACCGAACTGCTCGTTTTTATCAATGCGGCAACATTATTATTCAGTACTCTTGAAATTACTTTGCCACCGTGTGCTCTAAAATAATGTTAATTCCTGAAAAACGATTGTATTATTAGTCATCTCACCTATTAAACTCATTATCACATAAAACATTTTTTACTAAACAAGCAGTGTACCCGCGCGTTGCAGCGACGGGTACCCTGTAATCAAAACTTTTAGCATACAATAGTTTACGATCACATGTTTTTCACTTTAAGCTTGGCGAGAATCTTAAGGAATAACTTTATCGCACACTATTTTATATTAATATGTCAAGTACATGTGCATTACGATGAAATGACGATACGAAAATGGTAGCCAATAGGATTAGGAGGTTATGATGATTGACGGTAAAAGGCACTTGTTAATTAGTAGTTGTTGTGTCATATATTCGTCACGATATTGTAATATTCCGTATTTTTAGGTCATTTACGACGTCATCTATTTTACTAATTTTTTTTTTTTGTACGCGTTTACTTTTAATTCTTATTATATAGTAAAATCGCGTAAACTAAAAATCAACAATTAACGTAAACGGACACCAAGCGAATTAAAGTTTTCGTCAAGCAAGCAATATATTATTTTTACGAAAGTAATAATCAACTTTTTATATTTCTATTTTTATTGGTTGGGTAAACGTTTTTTAGGTTTCGCAGTTAATTACATTTAGGCATATCATGCGTACTACACCATAAAACTTTTTTATACTTCAACAAATACCCCCTCATTTTATACACCCAATTACCTAAATAATAATCCTCAAAATATCTTACATAGATACAGGCATAAACCGGGATGTCCGGAGGCCGGTTTTGTGAAGAAAACACCAAACAAATATCACAAAAATCTTTCAAAAAGTCTTGTACATCACTTGCCATTAAACCTAGCCATACATCCCATCCTTTTGACCAAGACTTTCATGTTTACTTGTAAGGCTTCCATACTTATGACCATACTTTCCCTAGAAATTATCATCTTGTCTTTGACTAGTCATTAGAGTATATAAGGCCTTTACTAGTGAAATACACACACACTTCTCACTTTCAAGGTGTAAAACACACAAAATCTCTCTTCCCCCTCCTCTCTAGCTCACAGCAACCACAAGACCAACACCAAATCCATACCAAATTTTATTTAACACATTTACATACATTCCTACAACATATTTAAGATGTCCTAAGAAGATTTGAAGGCTTGTTAAGTCTTTATAAGTGTTAAGCAAGAAAAATGGAAGATTATGGTTTAGGGTTTCAAGATCTTGCAAGCTTTGGTTTATAATCTAAACAAGGGTTTATAATCTAAACAAGGGTTTAGATTGTGTTGGTTATCATATTACATCACCATAAGGTTATCTAAAACCCTTTATGTCTTTACATTTATCATTTTATGCATATATTGGTTCTATATGGCAAAATCACCATTAGGATGTTTTTAAACATGTAAAACATATTTTTGCTTGTGATTATAATTTTGTACACTTATTCATGTGTTATGTGGTTAAATATATTATGGTATAATGGCTTGTGGAAAACTTGTGGTATTTTATTAAGTTGAAAAAGTATATAAAACAAGTTTATATATATGAATACCTAATTATTATTAAGGGGCTGTTTTGGTTCGAAATCCAAAGCATGGATTTTATGTTTTATAAAAATAGTACGTCTCGTGATGATTCCAAAAAGGTAAGACACTCGAAAAATTGATTTATAACGAAGGAGATACGACGATTACAAGTTTACGATAATTAATACTTTCATAAAAATAATTTTATAAAAAGTTACTGTTCATCAGGGACTTTATTTTTGGAAAACCATCATAAATAAATAGAACATTTAATTACGAGAACGTGCTCGAAAGAATCGCTAAAAACGGAGTTAAAACGAATAAGTTACGACATTTACGAGATTTACGATAACTAAATCTATAAAAATAAATATATAACTGTTATGAACAGTAAAAATCACTATTCATCAGAAAAACTCAGATTTTGAAAATGTTATATTTTGATAACTCGTCTTAATACGAAGGCGTGGACGTAAGAAACGAAAGACACAGACTTAAAACGAGAAAGTTACGCCAGTTTTACTAAAGTATACTTATAAACGTTTTAGATTACCGTGTTTTTACTTTTATAAATATGATTTCAATTAACGATTAGATTGGTGATTAAGCTTATATTGAATTCTGGTATGTAGTATTAGTGTGTAATCTGAATAGTCTATATTACTAGGGTGTTGTGTGTAATGAGGCTATTCGTGATGGTGGTGTATCGTACGATGTTATTGGATTTACGATCTGTCTTAGCTCCTCATGCGTTACTAATGACGTGTCTTATTATGGTTATCCGAACGACTAGTAGGATGAGGCTTGTCTCGACCATATAATTAGTGTCAATGTGTTTTAATATTATACGATTATATTGGATGAGGGTTGCTTCGGATTTCCTTCGTGATCGCGTTTTTCTTTTGTGAATACTTGATGTATTTGTCCATTCATCTTGAGGTGAGTGTCATATGCCCCTTTTTATTCGTGATTGTTTTACAAAATTTACGATGGATTTCGTGTTTGCTTGTTTTTACTTTTGGACACAATAGTGTTTTTGCCTAGTGGTTTCAAATGTATACAATGTGTGTATGTCTATCCAGATTATGCTATGAATTTAGACTATGTTTCGCCTTATTGCTAAAGTCCCTATTTTATCAAGATAACCTTTAATTGCTTTGTAGTAAGCCGCGAGTCGTTGTTGGATAGATCTGTATCGGGACTGACTACTCCCCACCTTTCCTGGGTCACTTAGGTTTGATCGCAAGGTGCATATTAACATTGAGAGGTTGTTGTGTGTGTTGTGGGCAAGCATCCTTATTCTGATTGGGAGATGAAATAGTAGGTTAAGGCTTACAGGGGTCATGAGCTTAGTGCAATCAATAAAACTTTTTGGACTACTGAATAGTGTTTCAGAGTTCTCTACTATTACTTCGATCTTGTGGTCCCCCTTTTTACGATAAACCTATGAGTTCACTCAACCTTTGTGTTGACTTTTAGCATGTTAATTTCAGGTACTAGGGTATGAATGTGTGGAGGGGAGCCGTGATCTTTGATATCTAATGATGAGGATAGTGTGTTGATCTATATTTATGAAACCTTTTTTATCATTTAAAATTAAGTCATCTCTTTGTGGTATTTATGAAGCTTGTTGTTTAAGATATAAATTATGTCCTTGAATGTTTATTACTCTTTTTAAAGAAAAGGTGTGGACCTAATTGATATATAATACTTATAATATCTTTTGCTTGACATCGATATGAAATCTTGTTTAAAGTCCATTTATGGTACCGTTTACTATGTTTTGATGTTGTTATTTGAGTGTAGCACCCCATTGTTAAACATTCGTTGCTACCTGATTTTGCGGGGTCGTGACACTACGAATGAAGGTTTTCCTCTTTCATTGGATGTGATGATGCACGAAACTGTTGGGGATTAACGATTGGGTAGTGAGAAAAATCACCACGTGAGTGAAGAACTTGTCGATATAATTTTTTCGTATAAATTTTATCTGTGTTTCCCATAACGGGGGAAGATGAGATGGTTGGACGTGAGGAGTAATGTTGGGGAAATTGATCACTTGAATTCTCATATCACGAGTAATTTCGTCATTCGAAAATATATGAAGTGGGTGATGAACTAAATGAGTAATTATTCCCTGCATTGGATGATGAAAGTTGGAAATTTAAAAGATGAATGGATGACAGCTATCTTGAAATAGTTGAATGACACTACTACTGACTCGTTACTTTCGAAAGCCTTTCTAAAAACTCACAGAAAAGGAAGACAGTGAAAAGAAAGAAGTTAACAAAGCTCAAACGCAGAAAGCGCAACTATGCATAGGGCAGAGTAATTGGAAGATGACAGTTGTAAACAATACATCATATTCAAATAATGAGCAACAGCATAACAAAAAGGGTGTTGCAAAGCAGAAAAGTTTCAGTATCAAATAGTTTCACTTGACCAACGAAGAATATTGTCTTGCTATAAGAAGATGTGAATATAGTGAGCTTGGGTGTGTGTGTGTGTGTGTGTATATCTCATATCTATCAAGAAAATTTTTCAGAAAAAGGACAAACGGATGGGAAGATGAGCGGGCAGCACCGAGTGAAGATGCTGGAGAAAAAGTCTAACTTAAAGAAATAGCTGAAGAAAAAATTGTTCCGGGAAAGACATCCGGATTGCTTATTTATTTTACGCGAGTATGTCTTACTTAGACATCTAATACGGCGTATCCGCTGCTTCTTACTTACGGCGTACTGATTGTGACGTTTATCTAGTCCGTTATATGCACTTTTAAAACTTTAGTGTCAGTTTGGCAATACGCGATATTCCATGCACATGTTACGGTTGTATGCTTGCGAAGACTAACACGTATATAGATACTTTCTTACAGTGTCTCTTAAACGGAGCATTCCAGTTTATGGATACTGTTTGATATGGATCTCTGTATGATTTATTGTTTTGTTTAAAATTAGTACCGTAGGTTGACGGATAGGAATGTGTAGTTTTTCCTATATTATTTTGCACCTGGCCTTGCATGAAAAGAATTGACAATTGTTGTGTGAAGTAACTAGAACAAATCTGGAAATTCTTGCTCTTATAGATGTCTACATGGTGAATATATCCGGAGAATATTATAAGAGGAGTTTCTCTTCGCTAATTCTTTTTTAAATCCCTTTTTTATTGTTTTATCCATACACACAGGAGTTGTATAATTCACGTGGGGGATGAGAATGTAGAGAGATGTATACTTATCCTATTTTGTTCTATTTAAAGGCTTAAGTATTATGCTAAATTAAAAAAATATCAAGTATACTTTGTGTGTGAATTTTGACTTGGTTACATATCCGCACACAACAACCTTTATTAGATATTGTGAGGCTTATTAACCCTTATTAGATATTGTGAGGATTTAACCTTATCCGTTTCTAAATGTCTACCCAAATTCCACAAAAATATGAGTGTGTCGGTGATGTTGTAGACTTTAGAACTTGGCTTGGTATATCTATTCGAGATCATAGTAATGAGTACTATGGATTTAGATGGAGTAACTTATTTAAATTGGTAAATTTTTAAGATTACACCCAAAAAGCCTATACATGTTGTTTATTAACTAACTACACTGGTTAGTTAACCCCCGTATAAACCCGTTGTTTACTCTCACTATAAGAGTAAGATCCCCTAGAAAAACCCGTAGAGCTAATCCTTTAGGAATTACACCAACTATTTGTTTCGTTACACCTTTACACCTTAGCCTACCCTGTTAGATTAAGTCCATTTAAAGTTGCTAGTTGCTTAAAGTGTAAAGTATGCATTTCCCGAATCTTGTGTCATTTTCTATCTTTGGTACGGTTGGAAGAAATTTGCACATTGCAAATGAGAATGTATAAAGTAGTTAAAAATTCATGTATTTTTACTACCATCACAATTAATGGTACGTCCGAAGAATGAAGAATTACCAAAGGAATTATCCGGATTTATTATGATCGTAAAGATGGTGAAATTACACTGAGATTCGTAGTTAGTATTGTTAGTAAAAAAATCAAACAAATTAGAAAAATCGCAACAAAAAAGAGGAGGAAAGTTTGAAGATAATCGTTCCGCAAAAGCTCATACCATAGGAATTATTCGAAGGATCTATTATTCGTTGATACGTCTTATAAGTCAACGATGTAAAGTTTTGTACAAAGTGGTAGATATCGCCACTTGACTTGTAAAAGTATGTAAAGTATGGGATGATTGGGAAGTTGACCGTTATGGGAACGCCAACTTTGGTTGTTGTTTTTTATCTATGATCAAGACGTGTGTAAATAGTTGTGTCTTTATCATGGTAATGGTCGGTAAAAGTGTCTAGCAACTTGTATCTTAGATTTAATCTATTTTCTTCGTAATTTTTATTTAACAACAGTTTATTTACCTTTCCTAATCATTAACCATGGGTTTTACGTGAATGAGGATGTGATCGAACATGCATGTCTATTCCGTCGTTACGGCCATGTATGCGTGCTTTAGCTGCCTTGTTGGTTTATTACTTTTGGTGAAAGTTAGAAGATCCCTACCCTGTATCATTCTTCATCCTAACCCTTGGTTAAAATCAAATGAGGATGTGATCGAACACACATGTCTATTCCGTTGTTATCGCCATGTATGTGTGCTTCAGCTGCCTTGTTGGTGTGGTACTTTTGGTGAAAGATTGTAGAATGATCAACCCTAAACCTTATAATAAAAACCCAAGTTACCTTTATAAACTTGTTACTCCTTAGCTCTAGTGGTGGAGATGTGTATCCTTGCCAAGCTTATGATAGAATACTTGTCACGACCGAGCAATTGAGTGAATTAGTTACATGTTACCACATAGATTAGTTGAGTGATTTGAGTGTTTACATCTTCCTATTTCGTGAGCTTGTTTGTTTAATACTTAAAATAATCAAATACTGCTTAAAACGAAAAATCCTTAGGGATAAACAATTTTTCATAAAATTCTAAAGGCTACTTAAGGACAAATAGGATTCAAGTGGGGTGGATATTGATGACATCAAATAACGTTCTATTTATAGCATCATTTAAATCCTAGGTATTAGACCCATTTTGTATAATTATTAGCAAAGAATTGTTATTTAATCGTTTGTATTTGAGAATTGCAGTAGTTATTGAGTACTTAGTAAAGATTAACTAAAAGGCATGCATTCTGGATCTTAAACAAAGATATTCTGAAGAAACCTGTTATGATGACCAATACGTTGTATCCATCAAGGAAGATACGGCGTATCCGTGCCTGCACTCACCAAAGACCACGAAGGAAACAAGATCCAATACGCCGTATCCAGAAGAAGGCAATACGCCGTATTCAAGCTATATGGAAATAAAATATTCTAGAAGATATCAAACGTGGTCCCTACTCCAAGAAACCCCCGATACGTCGTATCAAGACTTTGGATACGCCATATCGACCATATTCCAGACCCTATAAATAGGAAACTCAAAAATGAGTTTTAGGTGTGCTAAATCATATTCTAGATACCTAAACCATAAAAGTCGATTTTCACAGGAGAAAAAGAGTAGAAGATGTCGAGCAACGCGATTAATTCCATAGGAGACAACGTGTAATTTCTTATACCCTTGTAATCGTTCAGTTTTTGGTATCATTCGTTAACTCGGTTAGTTTACCTTGGCTAAATCATTACTTTGTATTAATTATGACGTTTGAAGGCTAATACCTTTGGGTATTAGCCATTGTTATGAAGATCTTAATGTTTGGTTTGTTTATCTCGATTTCTTAATTTATCGTTGATTGCTTGTTTATGTTTACCAATTTATACTTGTTTACGTGCTTAAGTATGCGAGCTATCATTCAACTGGGTCTAGTCCTACATATTTAATGCACTGCAACTTCGGTTTTGTTTGGGCATAGGCTAAGAGTCTGGGATAGCTCTCCATATTGCAATTTATATATCTAGAATCATAGGATCACAAATATTGACCTAACCTTACCTTTTGTTTAGTGAGCTTAGTTGAGCCATAAGGTGACCTTGGTATCAACGAGTATGTTCTTGTTCCATTGGTAAGGACTCGGACAGTGGACTACTAGTATATAAAGAGCCGTTAAACGGTAAGTGGGTAAAGTCTCCATAAGCTAGGGTTGAACAAGATCACCATTGCTTTAATCCCTAAGATAGATTATAATCAGCAAATAAGGATGCTTTATGCGGACGCGTTTAATTGTGATAGAATTCTATGTGTCTAGATCTTAGGAAGAAGTAACGCCTAAGTCTTAAGAATGATATGCCGCCTCGAGATAAGTAATCATTGCACTAAATAAACAAACTAACATTATGATTGAATTAATAATGGTTAATAGAGTTTTCTTATATTTGGCTAGACCGCTCTTTTATCTTTTGTTAATTTGCTTGCGTGTGTTTTAGTGTCTTGAATTGGTTTTAGTCACCACAAAAACCGGTGCCGAGTCTCACAATCTCAGTCTGAAAAACCCTTCCTTATCCATTAGATTTAGGAATTAACATAGGTTTAGCATAGATTAGACTAACTTAGATTAGAAAAACCAAAGTATTAATAAATTAAAAGTGTTCCTCGCTCTTAGTGATCGACACCCTACTTACCATGAAACTTCCACCGACCGGGTACACTGCCCGTTAAAGTGTTGTTTTGGTTAGTATGGCAAAATTTAAATTTAAAAATTGAAATCATTATTACAACCACACAACTACACATTAGGAAAATCCATTCCTTAATCAAGGTATGTGTTAATTTTATGGGTTGATGATAGAAATTATGGCATTATGCTAATTTGATTATTTGATGAACCCTAGTCTTGAATTATGATGAAACATGGATTAGATATAATGATTATAATTCAGAATTATTAAAGTTGTGAAGTGTTTGTTTAGAGAATTAAGGTAATTAATGGCTTTTGATGAAGTTTATGCTTTATGATAATTAATAAAGGGGTGTTTGGCTAGAAGTTAAATTAGCACTTAAATAAGTGATTTTGGCTTAGGGCCTAAAGAATAATGACCTAAACATGTCTAATAAGCTGTGATATGATTTTGGTAAAGATTAAGATACCTTATTATGGGTTTTAGGTCTTTTTGGACATGTTTAAAAACACGACAGCAAGGTGTGCAGGATTTTATACAGACTTTGAAAATCATAGAAAAATAACCGTAGCTCCGTTGGAGATGTGCCTTGCATATCCAGAAAGGTAAAAGGGACTACTTTTTACAAAACTATTTCAGGTCATAATGTAAGTTTAAATGGGTGTCAAAAACAAACTTAGTGCGTAGGTTTGCATAATTGGGCTGATTAAAAATGAGGAGTTTGTAAAAAGTGTTTAAGTATGATTTAGAGCCTTATATGGTTATATTAAGTTGTATAAACCCATTATATGTTAAGATACATGAGTTAGCAAGTTCTTATGGTGTTAGTATGATTATATCATGGTTAGGTGCTCGTGGGAAGCTTACGAAATCTAATCAAGACCAAAGGTGAGTAACGGATTTAGTTTCATATTATTAGCATATACATGATATATTAGTGTTGTTTAGCTTCGGATTATAACCGAAGGTTGCCATGATTATCCCGTCATGATTTGGATTTAGCCAAAATCAAGTCAAGAATAGGATACCTGCAAGGGGTATCGTAGCCAAGTATAGGATACTTGCAAGGGGTATCGTAGACAAGTGTAGGATGCTCATAAGGAGCATCACATATTATATTTAGGATGTTCACGAGGAGCATCACATTATATTTAGGATGCTCACGAGGAGCATCGTATCATGTTTAGGATGTTCACAAGTAACATTGCTATTATGAGTAGGGTGCTCACAAGTAACATCGTAGACAAGTTTAAGGTGCCCAATAAATGCACCAATAATTATTTAGCATGCCCAAGAAGTGCACAATATAGAAATCCCGTAGAAGCATCCTAAGTGGATGACCCATACTTGTATAGTAGCATTCTAAGTAGATGACCCAAGCATCCTAAATGGATGACCATAGCATCCTAAGTGGATGACCATGACATCCTAAGCGGATGACCACGCATCCTAAGTGGATGGCCCGTACTTTAAATAGTACTTACATCCTTCGTGGATGACCCGATTAAACAAGTACGATGATAGAATAGTGCCCCAAGAAGAGTACTTGTTGACTAGTGAATTTATTATGTAGAATAGGACGATCAAGCATCATCTAGTTATTGTTGATCCCAACTTAAGATTGATTCCTTAGCTTGTAAATGTTAAGTTACTTGGATAAGATCCAAAACAACTATGGTAGTATCTGTTGTGGATACTAAAGAGTAGCGAATCTACTCTTTAATACTTAGAAGAATATTAATAAAACAGTAAACTGTATGAACAATGATATTACTGAAAAGCTCCAATATTATTATTATCAATAATACGAATACTTTGTGTAGTACTAAGGTTTACAACCTTGAAGCTATATACTCAAAATGTATATAGAGGATAGAGATAAATAAACACATCCCTAGGTCCTCCTTTTATAACAACCAAGGAACCCTAATGGGCTTACAACGCGTTTTCTAACTCAGACATATCTTTCCTAATATATGCTTGCTAACATAATCTCTTAGCATTACTAAAACAGACCTAACTTATTAACAAAGTGTAACAGCAAAAACTCTTCTAGCAGTAGTAAATTTTTGTAGCGCAGTACGAGTAATTACACTATCAGTAGTAAATTGACTAGAACTTTTTCTTCAATCTTGAGCACAGCAGTAACCTTCACCAGCATTGTAAACCCTTGAACCACAGTAGTAAAACAGTTAAGAATCTTTTTATTCCTAACAATCCTCCCCTAAACTTATGATTTACCTCTAAATCATCAAGTTTCTTTGAATTAAACCTTGTTCTCTGAGAGGATCTTCTAAACACTTCATTTTCTTAGTCTTTCAACCTGCAGGAATATCTTCCTAAGAAGTTCTCTAGACATCTCATTATCTTAATCCACCAAGAGCTTTGCGACCATCATCAATGTAATAGTTCCTCTTGACAATGGATACTCCTTCTTTACCAGCATATAGATGTCTATTCCCTTCTCTGTAGACACATGATGCACTCCACATGAATCATATAGCCTCCAAGTTAAATCATGAATATGCTTTTGAAGCTTCTATAACTCATCATCTGTATCTGGTTTAAATAATCTCTTCAACTCAATCCATATCTCTCTTTCTTTGTCATCTATTGGTTTCGTTTAATTAAACTTCTCTTTAACCAGACTTCACGAAAGAAGAAATGCAACACTAAGTCATCCTGTCAAATGCCTTCAGCATATAATACAAAGACGTGATGTACTCAGTATAATTTCCAACTTCTGAATGATCTTCAAAAAACTCTCCTAAGTGCCTTTATACAAATCTCCTAGTAGTCAATTATATGGATACTTAGTTGTAAGGATTCAGCAACATTCATCCCTTGCTCTGGAACTATTACAGCGTTTGTTGTAGCTCTTCATGTGACATTCATCAGCTTCTATCTTTTGGTCTTCAGCTAATTCTGAAGCATTCCTCCAGTATTTTGGTGCCGTCTTAGTAGAACTTTCTTTTATCAGTTTCTTCTTCTGCCATCCCTTTTAGAAACTCCAGTTGCTAACTTAGGAACTGCTCTGTCACCTTCACTCTTTATTAGAACATAGGTGTTTACCTTCCTCATTGTTGTTTCAAACAAAGTCTTGATCTCATCAAAGGAATAACCTCTCAATTACTGAAGCGTATATCCAGCCATGTTCTTCAGATAATTAGACATTCAATTCCTCTTCTGAGCTTTGGTCAGTGGTTTTCTTCTCTGCTCTTCTGCTCTAAGTCTTGCCAAATGTTTCTTTCTTTCATTCTGAGTTCCCACAAATTAACTTGAACCTTGATCTTTAATAGATATCGCATCCTATGCTCTTCTACTTGTAATTTTGCAGCAAAACTCATAGTCTGCATCCCATCATGAAAGCCTGAACATCATACCCATTTAAGCAAATGTTTGAAGCTTTACTAGCTTCTACTTCTCTTCACTTAAAGTCTGGCATCTTATCTAACTCTACTTTTTGAAGTCTCTAACTAACACAGATATTCAATTGATCTTTCTTCTTCTTTAGTTTTTCAGTTTCAACCATCTTTGCCTTTCCCTTGTCTTTTAGATCAATTTGTAGAGGAGGTACTCTTACTCTTGTTCCAAACTGACTAGGCTCTTGCATAGTTACTCCTTTTGCCTTTGATTTCTCACTCTTCATCTTCATAAGGGTTTGAGTAATAGTGAGGTCTTTATCTTTAATAGGAGTTGTTGTTGTTGTTGTTATTGTTGGAGGAGGAGGAGTACTTGGCTCAGCAGTACTAACAGATACACCAGCAGCAGTAACTGGTGCACTAGCAGTAGTAACAGGTTCAACAGTAGTAATATTAATACTAGCAGTAGTAATTGATGTACTAGCAGTATTAACTCCAATATCATGACCATACCTCCCCTGAGTCTCTGAATCCTCTTGAAACCATGAAATCCCTTCATCTTGATCAATTTCATTCCTCCCCTGTTTGGATGCATCCTCTGGATCACCTAAACTCTTTTCTGCAAAAGACTCTAGCCTGACCTTGAATAATCTCCTCTTGAGTTGTGGAGTTCTTGACTTTTTCTTCTTTTCCAACTTCTTGACTCTCTTCTTTAACCTTTTAATTTCTAAAGCTTGAGTATCCTTTACATTCTCTAAGTCAAGAACCCTGTCAGACAGTTTTGTACATATATCCATTAATTCCTTAAGTTCAATTCTTTCCTCATCACTTCCAGGTGTATTAACCTCTAGGAGAGGTGAATCATAAGAAGGTATAGATACCCTGTCAGACCTAGTCTAAGCAATGGTATCCTCCTCCTCCCTCCCCCCAGGATAGTCCTCCCCTCCGCCCAAATTCCACGTATCTCTCACTCCACTCCCCCGTCCTCCTCCTCCATCCTGTCCTCCATCCCACCCCCACACATCCCTCCAATACCCACACTACTCCTCTCGCACACTCCCATCACCCCTCCTCCTCGCACCAGCTCATCCCCTCCCCTCCCACCCCCCACCCCCCCAACACCCAAACCCCCTCAACATCCCCCTCCCCGTTCACACCCACCCCATCCCCCTCGAGCCCATCCCCCCACTCCTCCCCAGGCCCCCTCCCTCCTCCTCCTATCCACATCCCCCCACTCCTCCCGCACCAACTCCTCCCCACCCTCCTCTACCCACGATCCATCACAACCCATCAATCACACCTCATCCACCACCCAACATCCGCTCCCTCCGCTTCCCTCAACTCACCTACCTCACCCACAACTCCCCCTCATTCCCCTCGTTCACCCGACCCTCCCCCCCCACTCCTCCCAACAGTCACCCCGCACACCCCTTCACCTAATCACTCGCCCAACTCCATCCTCCCCCCCATCCACTCTCCACCCCGCCAAAAACCTCCCCCCTCCCCAGTCACCCAGCCCCTCCCCTCCTCTCTCCCCTCACGCCCAACCCCCTCTCCCACCCCCCCCATCCACCCTCCGCCCACCTCCCCTCCCTCCCTCCCATCCCCCCCCCCTCCCCTTCCCACCCTCCCCCGCTCTCCTCTCCACGCGCCACAAACCTACTCCCCCCCCACCAACCCCCTCCGACCCCCCCCCCCCACAGTTCCCTCCCCTCAGCTCCATCCCCCCACCCTCGCTCCCGCCCCCTCCTATCCTCACCCTCCTAACCTCCACTCCTAATGACCCCCACTCCCACCCAGCTCACCACCACTCCCCTTCACATCCACCCCCCCCCCCCCCCACCCCTCCCTCCCCCACCCCAACAATCGCCATAGGTGTCCCTCAATCCTCCCCCACAATCCCACTCTCGCTCACGGCTATCCCCTCTTCACATCCCCCATTGGTACACCTCCCATCCTCCCTCACCTCCCGCTATACCCCCTCCCCACACTGCCTCCGCTCCCTCTCCACCCCGGTAGCCCTCCTCACTCACCCCCCCCTCCTACCCCGGCGCAACCCCCCCCCCCTCCATCCACTCACATCCCCCCTTCCCCTACTCCACCCTCTTACACCCCCAATCGTCTCTCACCATCCTCCATGTCTTCTTTAGCACATGGGAATACCACCTAAACCAATTCCTTGAGGAAAAGGAACATTAGGTATTGTCGTGGATTGGGTCCTATTTATGTTACCACTTCCCTGCTCTGTATCGAAGCTAGTAAGCAGTATTAGCAACCCTTTTCCACACTGTCTCCCCTCTCCTTATGGACAGTCTTATCTGCTACAAGGGTAGTAGGTCCACTAGACTGAGATATCTTAGTGGCCTTTTTTTTGGTTTTCCTATGTTTTTGGATCTTTTTGGGTTGAGATGATGAAGTAAACAATAGGGAATTGGTTTCTACAATGAGATAGGTTAAAGCAGTAGTAGGTGTGTGTTGGGGTTCAGTGGGTTGTCCTGAACCTTCACCCTCCACTGCTTGTGATTGTATCAACATAGTATCAAACAAGGGTGTCACAGTCCTTGAAAAATCTTTTCCTTGCCTTCTCATGTTTGCAAAAACCTTTTTAGTATGAGAAGGTTTATCAAATTCATCATTAAAAACTGTTGTAAGATTTTCAATTTGATTGTTCAAAAACAAGTTTGTTAAAAACTTTGATACATAAAAACGTTTTAGAATTAGATCCAAGTTTTCTTAACATACATCAAAAATCTATTAGAAAAATTAAACTTTTGTATTCTTAAGCCAGAACAATAAACGTTGATTGCAATATTAGCACCAATTCATTCCAAGTAGTTGATTAGAACCTTAAACATTATAAGAATGGTATGAAATTGAGATACTTTCATTGAGGGGGAAAGAAAGATTAAAAAAGTAAGTTCATCAGAAAAGCTTCACATACCCCAACAATTTGAAGGATTTTCAAAAAAATCTCAGTATTTTAGACAAGTAATACCATCCTCATCCAACTCATTAAAGTGAAGATCCTCCCCTACAGATATTACTGTTTATTACTATAGTCTTGCCATCAACTTTGGCACGTATTTGCGTTTCATTATTGACTGTTTTGATCTTTGCAGTAGACCAAAACCGCTCATTATAGGACACATAGACAGTTGGACTTATAGTTAATGCGTACCTGATAGGACTAACATTAAGAAAATTAACTATCTCCGCAAAATCAGCATTATCTTATGATTTTTCCAAGTATGCCACCATATTATGAGAATCATCAAGGTTAAGTCCTCCATGAAGAAATAATTGTGAATGCGGTGATAAAAACGATTAGGTTTGAAAATTAAGAATGGTAAGTGTTTAAGAGTGATTACTTTTTGAACAAAAATAGTTTTATAGGGAATTAAGAAAACCCATAGGTGAAGTAACCAACTAATTTACAAAAGACACCCTCGGCTGTTGTATCCCCAACGATAATGTAGCTGCACTAACTTGGCCAAGCACATTAACTTTTGTGCCTGGCACACTAACTTTTCGCCAGCACATTAAGTCCATGCAGCAGCACTAACTCTCTGAGTTTCCAAATAAACCCCATTTTAATTCCAAGTAAGTATGTAACAAACCTATTCCAATCATCAATCTAAATCAAACAACACCTCAAAGATTAAGCTTCCAATGCTAGCAGTCAAAAATTGAAAATGACTAACATCAAGTGCTTTTGTGAGTAAGTCTGCAACATTATGATCAGTGTGAATCTTGATCACTTGAATTAATCTCTTCTCATATGAATCCTTGATAAGTGATGTCTAATCTCCATGTGCATAGTCTTTGAGTGAAAACACTGATTCTTAACTATGCAGAATGTGCTTTCATTGTCCCAATAAATCCTTGGTATTCATGAAGTTGTATCCATAATCCAGCATTTGATTTTGGATCCATAACACCTGACCACAGCAATTAGCTGCAGCTACATACTCTGCTTTAGTAGTAGAGTTGGCAACTATAGTTTGCTTCTTGCATTGCCATGAAATCAATCTACTCCCAAGAAATTGACAACCTCCTGTTGTGGATTTCCTGTCTAAACTTGCACCAGCATAGTCACTATCAGAATAAGCTTCCAAGTCAAATGGTGAGTCCTTAGGATACCAAAGGCCTAATTTAGGTTGACCTTTTAAGTATCTAAAGATTCTTTTCACAACATAAAGATGTGAAACTTTAGGTGTGACTTGAAATCTTGCACAAGCACATACAGCAAACATTATATCAGGCCTAGAAGCTATTAGATACATCAATGATCCAATCATTGATCTATATAAGTGAACATCAACATCTTTAACTTCTGCATCCTTAAGCAATGGCTTTGAAGTCTCCATATGTGTACTTGCTATTCTTACAGTTGAATACTAAACTTATTTAAGATTTCATCCACATACTTGTCTTGGCTAATAAAAATTCCCACTTCTTTTGCCATCAGCTGCAATCCTAAGAAAAAGTGAGCTCACCATAGAACTCAAACTGGAACTTTCTTAGTGCATCAATTTCTCAAACCCAGTGCATAACTACCTTCCTTAATAGATCCAAAAATGATATCATCTACATATATTTGAACTAGTAGAAATATCACCTTTGACCTTTTTAATGAACAAAGTCTTGTCTATTGTCCCTCTTTAAAATCCATTTTCCAATAAATAGGTAGACAAAGTCTCATACTAGGCTCTAAGAGCTTGATGTAGACCATATAATGCCTTTTTTACCTTATAAACTCTGTCAGGTAAAGGAACTCTGGATCTTCAAACCCCCCTGAGTGACCAGACAAGAAACTTCCTCTTTAATCTGGCCATACAAAAAATGGCACTCTCAATACCATCTGGTAAACAACAAAGTTCATGAATGAGGCATAGGCTAAGAACAGCCTAATTGCTTCAATCCTAGCAACTGGAGCAAAAATCTCATCATAATCTATTCCTTCTTCTTGAGTGTAACCATTTGCAACCAACCTTGCTTTGTTTCTAATAACAATACCTCTCTCATCTTTCTTGTTCTTGTAGACCCATTTTGTCCCAATGGCCCTCTTGCCATATGGTAAATCAACCAAAGTGCAAACCTTCTACAATTTAAACTGTAAAAGCTCTTCTTGCATAGCTTCTATCCAGCTTGGATCTTTTAATGCTTGGATTACCTTCTTGGGTTCTACTTGTGATAGAAAACAAGCAAACAGACAAGTATGAAGGTCTTCATGAGTTTTTCCTTCATAAACAGCACTAATAAACCCTTGTTCATTTGTAGTCTTTGTCATTCTCCTTGTCTGTACACCAGACTATACATCACCAATCACATGATCAAGTGAATGATCTTTATGAATTCTTGTATTTGGAGTAGAGGAACTAGATATGTGGTAGTAATGTTGCTCATATCCACTTCTGTTTCATCACCAAAGAAATTAGCATGTGTGGCTTCAAGTGGAGCAGTAGTAACTATTGGACTAACAATATTAATATTTAGACTACCAGTATTAACATTTGTACTGGCAGTATTAATACTTGGCCCAGTAGTATTAACATCTTGAGTACTATTTTCAGGTCTCTCTTGATCATCAATTCCACTTTCTTTATTTACACCTTCATCATCCTTCTTTCCAGCATCACTAGAAGGTTGTGGTTTATCATTACTAGCATTCTTTGAAGAAGAATCAAATAGTGAACCATCTTTCCACAGTGGCATCAAAATGTAGTCTTGGCTAGATCCTGTCTCCTTGCTAGAATGACCTGCACCAATACTTTCTTCTATACCTACAAGATCATTAGAGTTTGTACCTGCAACAACTGGCACATAATTCATTAATTTTGTTAGAACATCAATATCAAACAGCCACTTTGGTCCATCACCTGCAATAATAGGCTTATCCTCCAAGAACCTAATATGCAAGTTTTCTTCTACTTTCCTAGTTCTGATGTTGTATACCCTAAAAGCCCTTACTATCATTGAGTATCCAACAAAGAATCATTGATCTGACTTTCCATCAAACTTGCCTAAATAATCTAAGGTATTAAGAATGGTAACATGACACCCAAATGGTCTCATGAAGCTTAGAGCATGTGTTCTATCTCTAAACAGTTCATAAGGGGTCTTGTTATGAGGCTTAACTACTAATACCTTATTCGGCACATAGCAAGCAGTATTAACTGCTTTAGCCCAAAATGTAGTAGGTAACTTAAAGTCAGCTAACATGGTTCTAGCAGCCTCAATTAGTGTCCTATTTCTCCTCTCAGCAACACCATTTTGCTGAAGAGTTCTAGCTACACTAAATTCCTTCTTAATGCCTTTCTTTTTTCATAAAATCACCTCATGACTCTATTTTTGAATATGTTTCCATTGTCTACATCTGATTATCTTTACTTTCTTATATCAACTAGATTTTCCTACCTCAGTTATAAAGCTCTTAAGAATGCCACTAGTTTCATCCTTAGTTGCTAGAAAGAAAACCCAAGTAAATCTGATATAATCATCAGTGACACTAAGACAATATTTTATTCATTAAGTAGCTCGCAAAAGTTGACCAACAATCCATATGTTAACAAACACTTAGCTACTTTTCGAGGTTATTAGTCGAGGGGGATTGAGATTCTTAGTTTTCTTAAGTGTTTACTTCATAACATTGCGTGAGGACACGGCAATACCTTAGTATGGGGGATTTTGGTATGTGTTTAAATACACATACTATTTTCCATTAAAAACGAGCCTAAATGACCAAAAACAGACAAAAACTGCCAAATATATGTTTGTTTTGCATTTGTATTGTGCAGGAAACGGATATCACACAAAAGGACGAAAAACAAAGCCAAAAACGACAAAACTGAGCACGGAATGGAAAAGTGTGAAAAGACGAAGCCAAATCAAAGCCAAAAAGTCAACCCAGTCAAAAAGTCAACAGAAAAGTCAAACAGTCAAAGTCAAGTCAACTCCGAGAAGCTGAATCAGAAAAAAATATAACTTAAGGGACCAAAATTGCCAATTCAAAAAGTTATATTTCATGGTGGAAAACTACAAGAACTGAAGTTGCAATTCTATGAAAATACAACTTGAGGGGGCTAAACTGCCAACCCCCTAAAGTTGCATACCACAAGGACCACATTTGTAATTAACCATATAATCCTCAGGGGGCATTTCTGCCATCTCCCCAAACTCATATCATAATAAGGACGTGTGGTGAAATTAACTCACACACTCTCAAGGGGTTAAGCTGCCAAGT